>KK116961.1:116268-160371 GCA_000611955.2 Stegodyphus mimosarum
TTAGGAACTAAAAGTAATCAAAGAAGCAATCAAAAAATTGTTAAGAATCGCTGCTAGAATAAAACAGAAACTTGTATTAAATAAAGTAAGGAAAGAAGGTCCTGCCTAAGAAATTAATTAAAAAAAGGATTTAAAACAAAAGGTCCTAGGGCCCAAACGTAAATAAACGCATTACTTTTCATGTGCCTGACTTATGTAAAACATTAAAATATTGTGTGCCTGTTATCACAAAGATAACAAATTCCTATAATTTAGGTCTTTTCGGAAACTTCAGCTTGAGTTGTTTTACAAACTGAACCATGCATCCACATTTTCTTTCGTTTTACTTGCAGATAGGATAATGCATAAGTACAAAATTGAATATTAAAAAGATACTGAGTGCAGAAATATAGTAAGCTGCATACCTAACACTTAAATAATACATACATAATACATGAAAACTAAAACTGAAAAATATAATACATAAAACGGATCATTAAGTAATGCTAAGCATTCTAAATCCTTGCCGAGTATGAATTAACCTTCATAGTACATGCACAGAAGTAATAAATAACATTTGAGTACATTAAAGTGAACATAAACAGAAAAGTACAGCATAATACTATACTCAGTAAAACTGACACACTCGTAAGTTAATACAGATGGCTTAAAAAGATGAAACATTAATAGATTTAGAACTCACATAACGAAAAAATAAACTAGTAGGAAAAAATATTCGTGTAACAGTGTAAGCCTGATATCTTAACCACTTCTTTGTTGGATCATAAATTCGTAATTGTTGGACCTAATTCCTTACTTATGGAAAACCGGCACCTTTATTGAAAAAGGCACTTATTTGCCAAGGTTAAGGCTTTCACACAGGTATTCCGGCAGCCTTGATGAGGGTTCCTTTTCTCATGAAAGCAAATTTCATAAAGCTGCCGGCACTGTGCTTCAGGGGACCTCTGCGCCTCGACAAGCTATTGTCCACTTGGAAAGAATGGCAGCATCTTTCGGCAATTAGATCGCTGTGACCTTCAGTTGAGCGTCGCGGCAACGTTGAAGGCAGCTTTTATCATGACACTGAACTTCATAATAGTGGCGGTACCTTGATGCCATGGAACTCGCGCGTCTTCGCGAAGGATGGGCTAATCTAAAAGATGCCGGCACGTTTTGGAACCCGCGCCAGTCAAGCTGATCAGATTCAGCTCTGAAGAAAACGGAGCAATCAAAAATAAGAAATGGTAATCCCAGTCCTCTGCCGTGTACAAAACATTATCGAGCATTAAAAGCGAGAGCAGTGCAAAATATAAAGCGCTCGCAAATTTATACCCAAAGCGTTTCAGTTTTCTAGACAAGACAAGAAAAATGCCATGCACATAGTACTTAAGAGAATGACAAGTGATTAAAGTATGCTAAGTATTAAAGTAATGTAAGCGATATACGATAGGGCAATATTAGGAAGTGAAAGAAATGATTGAACGTCACCTGATAGTTGTAACTACGGGTCATTACATAAAATTTCTGTAGCTTACCTACTGGTGGAAGCACCAAGATTTGTTTGTTTGATCCAAGTTTGGGTTTGTCTGATGAGGAAAGCTTGAAATACGACGAAATGCTCACGCATACCATGATTTCCACCTCATGTGTAACTTCCTATCAGTATTCAAAGCATGCTAAAAATCTGTGCTTAAACATGGGCGTCTTTCACAAAATTTTACTTCTCCGAGCATCTGTTCCAGAGAATCAATGTTGTTACATATGTTTACTTGTCTTACAGGTAACATAAGCCCAAGCCCCCGAAAATCCTCGTAGCAAAAGAGCGCAAGATTACGCCTGTCTTTGGGCAACAGCCTTGTTTCAGAGAATTGGGTGATGTTGCGTCTGTGCAGTTCGGTTTTCTTAAGAGAAAACAGATTGCTGTGCATTTGGAAAAATAGCCCAAATAATTTACAAAAAGATTTGGAGAATGCAAGTGTTTCATTTTTTAATGTGTCACGTTAACTTTAATAATTAAACTTTATGTTCCAAATTACTACAGCGGGTTTTTCCTTTCATGTTCATAATGCTTGCCTACTTACGATAATTATAAATACTTCGAAAACCTCCCTAAAAGGTCTAAACCCACCAAACTGCACCGGAAAAGTAACTTTTTTATCTGTGAAAATGTCGCCTAATCGCACCAAGATGGTCGCACTAATACTCAAGCAACCTTTTTGTCAGAAATCGCCAAAGTATGCCAAAGGGGTTGCGTTATTACTCTAGTACCATGAATACTTTCCGACACACGAAGGCATCATAACACATTAGAACACATAGCAATTTACGCCAAGATATTTTTGAAGCTTATAACACATTTTATGCGTAAATTCAACATGATTTACTTTTCTTAGTAGTGTGAGAAATTAATAGCAATCGCTTTTCTGCTGTGTAAATTACAGCTGTATCTAGCAATATGATTTTGAAACAACCAAAGAGTGAAAAGACAAATTTTGAAAGAAATGATACTCACTTCGCCTTTCGAAAATATCCCTTGTCATAGAAAATCTGTTTATCGGTAGAATTGAGTTTAAATTTCTTCAACCATTTTCCCTCAAAATGTGCAGCACTCACAAGTGCAATCCGAGTATCTGGTTGGAAATCCCTGACGATACGACGAATTTTACCACTAGTTTTGTTCTTGGCCCAGTGGTTTATTTCTTCCGCAATCTCAGATCCTTCTTCCGAGAAATTAACCTCCTGTACAGATCCACCGTACAATTCCTGGGCATTGGTTTGATATTCTGTAAGAAGACCTAACTTCTTATCTATCAAAAGGGCGTTGGCGATATCTAGCTTATAATCAGGTGGGTTTGGCTGGATTTCTGCTAGAAGAGCTTTGAAGGTTGGATGTATGTCAATGCCAGTTAGGTTTTCTTTATCGTAGCCCAACATACTCCATAATTCCTACGGAAAAAAGGAATTTGCATTTGATTAGCATGTTATAATAATATGCAGCTTTACTCAAACAGTATCGGTAAAAATCAAGGAATGAAACATGATACAAAGTAATTATCCAATTTTAAAGGCAGTAAACAGTCTTAGGTTTGCTTTAGTTTGAAGGTTGGCGAGTTTGCTAACTTTAAATAAAGATGGCAAGTTCTTGTAGCAGTTTCGCGATTGGTGAGACGCAGGTATACATACACATTACCGTTACCTTAATTGGACGTCCTCTATATGTGTTGTTGCTTGTATGTATAGAAGCGAAGAAAGAAGGCTTCATTGACTGTCTTCGCATATCTCGTGAAGAATTCTGGAATGATGACAAATTTGTGCTTGCCATTGGATAGTCTTTTGGAACCTACATGTATCTCCCACTGTCCTGATCACAGTTCAACCTATCTTTATGATTCAGTTACAATACCCAATAGAGGTCTTGTGCTAGAGGCTGTTCTAATGAATGCTTTCATTGTCTCAACCGGACCAGCCTACCATCCACTTGCATGTAGCTCTATACGGATGAATTGTGCACGTATATTTTGACTAGCTTGCGAACTTAAATTAGTAGATGCAATATGGCCATCATATATACAGGGTGGTTCAGTAAATCTGTTGCAAACTGCGGAGAGAGTATTCCTAGACGGTGGAAAATCGTACCAGTGCATGACAGGAAGGGCTTTCTTAGGGCGGTAGTGACGACAAAAACAAAAAATCTGATGTACAGACCACATGACTTCCTTGTACGGAATATTAAATTATACGCAATTTTCCTGCATTTCATTTAAACATGTTGAATTGACTGTTAACGAATTTTCAATTAAATTTACTTCGATAGCGCATAAACCACAATAATAAAATGCACTCTTTAAAGTTCGCTATATTTATTTGTCATAGCCACAATTCGGCGCTAGGTTTACGTAACAGCGTTATATCTCATTCATTTCATAACTCGGAGTGAGCAAAAATTTTAGCCTCTGAAGAATTACCATAAGTTCTATTCAAATATTATAATAAGTCTAAAACGATGCATAAAAGAAATTAAATAAAAAAACAGTTTTTCACAGACGATTCAGCGGTGCTTACTTAATGCGCATGAGCTACTAATTCAGTTCACTTCGTGGCAAGGCAAAAACACATAAAATTTAAAAATATTTTCATTAAAAATTGAAAGATATGGAAAAACATAAAACAGCAAGTACAGTTAAAACAATTAAAAAACAATTTTAGAATTAAAATTACAATTTGTACGCAAAAACAGCTAATAACGTAAATTATAATTCCAGAATGAATCAAGCATAATTTATTTCGCCAAAATAAAAGACGATACTTTGTTTTTGCGAAGGTTAGTTTCTCTAAATTGGCAACAAATCCACTATTCTGCTAAGCTTCAAATTTAAATGAATATGGCTGCTATCATAACCAAAAATTAGGCTTAGCCGCACTTAGAAAAACTTTCAAATTGTTGATAATTTCCCAATTATTGCATGCAGGTTAAATAAGGGTATAAAATTCTTATCTATCGGTTAAGAACAACATAATTAAATCATTTTTAAAGCAAAAAATTCACAATTTACAAACTTGCAAGAATAAAGAAACTGTGCTCACTTAGCCGAAAAACAGATTGGATATATATGCATATATTTATGTACTTTTGGTGTGGCCGATTGCAACCAAAGGCTATACCAAACCAACTCGTTTCTGAGGCTACTCGTTTTTGAGTTATGCGAGATACGTACGTACAGACGCTACGAAAAATTCCATTCAGAAGCCATTTTTAATCAGTTTTATAAATTATTTGGGGGGGGAAGAGTCTTATTCTGTCCTTACGTACGGATGCCACTCAAAAACATCGTTGAATTGCAATAGATAGCGGTCAAAATAGATATTTTCGTTGAAATATGGTACCCGAAATTTTTCGCGATTACAATACTTCCTTTTTACTTCAAAAGGACATGAACAGGGTGACAAATCCTGTTTATTAAGTTTAGTATAGCAGAAAACAACAAATAAGAACAAAAACAGAAGACGACCGTCATTAAAGGTGGTGTTTGAAATTAACGACTCCGCATCGCGATGTAACCTTCACATGGAAGATCTGCATCACGCTTAGAAGATTGCATGCAACATGCATGACGCACGTTTTCTGTATCATGTTTCCGGTCATTACTTCAAGCATCTTCTTTGACGACAATCGTTTTATGATTCTTATTTCATGGTTTTTGCTGCGGTAAACATAACGATCTCACCCTGTTCGTGTCCTTCCTTTCTTATATTTTGAAACGTCACTGCCGTGCCAGAAAAGAGTTTCCGACCATGCATTGCTTCGAATTTTTCCATCGTGTAGGTGTACTCTATGTTCCTGAAAGTTTGTAACCGATTTGCTGAAACACCCTGTATATGCGCAATAATTCACTATGAAATTTGCGAATAGCAGAATATTTTTAGGATGTACTTTAATGCAAGAATTTAAATTATTTTTTTTTCCATTTGGAAGAAAATCAAACCTGGATTTTGTATTCATTGGATTATGGAAAAGTAGAGGATCTGCTTAAGAAATCCCATTGCAGACAAACTTAGAATAAAATAGCTAGTATTCATGCTACTAAGTTTAGTTTACTATGCAAAGGACACTGGGCTATCTGTCTAACGGGAGGGATGCCTTCGTGGAGGACGTTCTAAGCATATATAACACAAGGAGAAAACCACGGAAGCGTCCTAACGGCAAGCTTGTTCTCAGAGATTTGTGCCCGGTTTAAACATCCGATTTCAGCGATCTTATTAGTGAAATAGTACTAAAGGAAACTAATTTGCATTTATCCGCTTGAAACCGAGAAATCATCTATTTAAAGGTGTAATAAAAGTTAAGACTTTGGAGCATCGTAAATCATTGAAATATGAAACAATGTTTCAATTTTCCACTTACATTTTGGCAGCAGGAACATGAGCAAACCAAATTCATATTTAGGATTGACTGAAATAAATTAGGTTATCATAATGCACAGTAGTTTGATAGAAAACTCTCGAAAAAATCTTCCTAAGGGCAATTGGTTCATTCATTTTATATAGAAAAACAAGTATGCGGAATCTCAGATTTTCCATTTAACTTCTGAACACAAAACTCTCGGAGTTTAACATTTCGCCACTTTTTATTGCTAGTGATTCTGATAAAAATTCAATTAGATATGCAAGTAGAATCTAAAGGCAAAGTCAGGGATATACTGAATGCATTTATTTTCTTTACGATATCCATTACACGTAACAAAACGCTCTGAACTTCATTAATATACGAGTTGACAACTCTTTCTGTTTAGGTTTTCCAGCTGGGTTCTTCATTTTTCTTCGCAGTGGAGATAGCTATATAGGAACCCTTTTCTTCGTTTGGTCAAATGTCAAAACCCTATTGAACCCATTTAGAAATTAAAATGTAAAGATAAAATAGTAAAGAATATTTTTTGTGCCTTTTATTTTTAACAAAAATGAAAGTTGAGTAAATTAAAACATGTCTTAATAATTAAATAATCTTCATCACCCGGATCATAACATTGCTTGATGCGACTCAATGCAAATAAAATCCATTTTTTAATGCAACTACACAACACTGTCAGAATACTTCAGAATATTTCCACGTTTAATAAAATGTTAATAAAAATGAAATTTATTCTCTTTTGCGCCGGTATAATGGTTAGAGGAGGTAAACCGCTGAGTTGGCTTCCGACCCAGGTATACTTGTTATATCCATGGAGAATTGGTTACCAACTCAGCGGGAGTTGGAGCCGACTACGATACCAAAGGGCCCTGGTTTGAATCTCTGAGAAGGCATGGTCGTAACTGTCCCGTCTCTTCATAGGAGGCGAAGGTGGTCCACCCACTTTGCGCTTCCATAATAAAGTGACCACGGCTTCTGGCCTTAGTAGTGGCCAATGTCCAAGAGATAACTTGTGCCCGCCATTTGGGAAAAAATATTGTCATTTGCAGACTTCAAAAGTGCCGAATTTATGACAGATTTATAGATTTAAAATGTAAGGAGTTTCTTTCTAGTTTGAAAACTTGGCCATGCGTTAAATTTTCGTGGGTGTCTTTGGATCGACTTAATTACTTCGCCATAATTTTATTCTAGGTGGCTCGCCAGTGATTAGTTCTTTCAGTTTGAGTATACTGCTTATAAAACATCTCAAACGATTGCTTTTATCTTTAGAGCAAGCCACTATATTCTATTGCTAACATTTCCCAGAATTACAGTTTTAACCGATACTAAGTTACTTACGTTGGAAAGAGAAAGTATCGAAAGCCCTATATCCTGATAAAAACTTCAATTTCAGCCGGCAAAAAAAAAAAAAAAATTCGCAGCAATGGCTCCTGCGCTTTTCTGACAGATATGCTACACAAATTTAAAATGCTTTCAACATCCTAATAAGAAATGCTAAAAGTATTTTAAATTTGTGTAGAACGAATCTACTCATTAGTTGCTTATCTGAAGTTAAATTCTTCCACCTCCAATTACAAGGTTGTATTTCGGATAAATAAGATTATATTTTGTCTTTACTCTTTTACGAAATATGAAAAAGTCGACGAAATTTATTACACTTCAGACACCTAAATCTGGTTAAAATGAAAATGGCCAAAAGATCGAATTTGTGAAAGGTGAGGTTGTAGAATGATTAGATTATTTAGAAGTAGGAGACATTAAAAATGAGCAACGCCTTTGCCGGGAATCAAACCACGGATCTCTCGGTTACGCGTCGAGTGTGCTGACCACTACACGATGAAGGCATGTGAAGACGGGAGAAATACCTTATAAGGTTGAAAGGAATCTAGTATATTTAAAAATCTGATGCGTACACCACATGACTTCCTTGTACGGAATATTAAATTATACACTTTTTTGCTGCATTCATTTAAACTTTGTTTTTAATTTTCAGTGGCAGATTAGAAGACAACTGTAGTCAGAACTACAAACAGGCAATAAAACTACAGTAAGGCTACAGATAGTTCATCTTGTGCCGAGCTCTCCAGTATTTCTCCCACAAGTGTCCAGACATCAGTGCACGGCAATGACTAAAATAGTTCGCGTCCGTTTCCTCACGAATGTTGCATACTTGCCGAAGAATACTGCCACGCCCAGGAGAATCAATCTCCAGGAGAGGCAGTGACATGTCAGTTAATCTGATCAATAATAGCTAATTTTGCAGTATTTTGAGAACTTGAATTTAATATTTGCAATTTTTATATTCAAATGATTTTTCTTCAGATTTTTAATAATTTTTACAACAAACTCTGGATACCGACCAGGAAAGTTACTTAGTTTTTTTTAATAATTCATAGCTTTAATTAAATTTCCTTGGAGATGATATATCTTTCATAATAATTGTTTTATTACTTAGCTGCTTTAGCGCAAGTTTTAGGCATTTTTAAATTACACATAATTATTTTTATTTACTTATATAATATATGCTTTCGGTGCAGCAGATGGGAAAAAAAAGCCCAAAAATGGGAGGTGCACAACTATATGTTATAGCAGTCCTATATACAAAATTTCAACTTTCTGCGCTATTTGCATTTGAGATATGCGAGATACATGCATACGTAATTAGGTACAGAAGTCACGAAAAATCTATTTTGTATCCATTTTAAAACCTTTTTGCAACCAGTTTTGAGAAAAAGTCCTTTATTACGCCGTTACGTACAGATGTCACACAAAAACATGGTTAATTGCATTCGATAGCGCTCAAAATGGATATTTTGGTTGAAATACGATACCCGAAAATTTTCGCGATTACAATATTTCCTTTTCTTCGTACAAGGGAGTAAAATTGAGAGGGTAAAATCCGATATTTAAATATACATTCATAATTTTCTCCTCTCCATTTCATAATATTAGGGGAATGCAGTCAGCCTTTTGTTTGTGTGTTAAATACCTAATTTCAACTATGAACGCAAAAAAATCTTATAGAAGTTTTGGTATTAATGTACATTTCATATACTTTTTGTTGAATTTTAAAACACGTTAAAATAATCTGAATTTAAATTAATGTTTTGGTAATTTTGGAGTTTTGAAAAGGAGGAAGAATAATCCCCTACCAATGATGAAAGGTGTATATGGAGCAAAAGAGGTTGAAAATCATTATTCTAGACCACTGCTGTCTAGGTAGATTTTTAAATCTTTCTCCTTTTTAATAACAAGCGCCAGAAACTTATTTCACTGATAAGGTTAAGGAAGGATTTAACACGTTACCGCTTATGATTCTTCAGCGGTTTACATCGAAGCACTTTTTTAACATTAATATCTTTAGAGAATATGGAAAAATTTGCAAGTAATTTTATTCAGAAATCCAGAAGGTATAAAAGATGAAGAGTTTCCGACTAGAATTCATATTGGAAAATTTACTGCATCTTTCCTGCTATAAAATACTCAAAAAACAACTTTTTACAGGAAGATGTGCATAAACAATACTTGGTCACCATTAAATCTTTCAACACACCTTTAGAAAGTTCTCCGAGAAGGCACTCCCCCTTAAAGATAGCCGTCATGTGCTTTTCCATAATCAAATAAACCAAACTTATATTAAAAGTCTTAAAACTGTCATTCTATTTCGTTCTTTATTAAAATAAACGTCAGATACATATGTTTACGTTTAGAGAAATATTACTCTATAACTGAGTTGATGTAAATGTTTTCTGCTTGGGAATATCAAATTGGAACATGCTTCTAATCAAATGAGTGTTCTGTGACGTATAAAGGATTACATTTTTTAAAATAATCTTGATTCGACTGGAGGTGTGTCTCAAGGGTCCCCACGGGAGCCGTGCATTGTGCTGGGAGATCTCCTCTGGCAGCCTCGACGCTAGAGTACAAAATCAGAAGCCTAGCTCTTTTGAGTAACCTGTGGTGTTCTTCCCCGTAACCCAATTATTCTCTCACAGTCTAAGGTGGCATAATACCCCAAGCCGCTGGCGATACCTTTAGTGCCTTTTATTATCAATATTTTCGTGATCACGAAAATATTGATATAAAAGATAATATTATTACCATCCTGCAAAAATATAGAATATAATATGGGAAAGAAACATGCCACAAGGGCGTGATTTAGAGATATTCAATGGCTCGGTGATGGACGAAAAAGCAGGAGCTGTCTTTGTGGCTTGTTATAACGAACAGAAATTTCGGATTTTTCCTAAAGATAAGGAATACAGACTTGATGAGGAAAGTACAATTTTTTGAGGCTGCATTGCCAGCCTTTAAAAAAGCTTTAGAATGGACTGATATATGGATAAAAGAAAAGAATTTGACAAATTGTTTTGTTTCAATCTTCAACGACTCTCAAAGTGTGTTGAAAGCAATGAATTATATATTTTTTTAAAAAAAGTAGTTGAAGGCAAGAAATAAAACTGTAGAATTTATAGAAAAGCAAAACCTGAAAATTAATTGCGTTAAAGATTACACAGGCATGTTGAGAAATGAAGCTGCAGACAACACGGCGAAGGAAAGAACTAAGAGCGGTAGTATAGATATTTTTCCACCAAATCAATAGAATACGTGAAAACATTATTGCAAAAAGAAATAATGAAAAAATGGCAAGATCGATGGGATAATGATAACACTGGAAGAAAATTTTTTCGGATTTTTCCTAAAGTTAAGACAACAAGGCACTCTAGTGACAAAAGAATAAATAAATCAAGAACTGACAGGTTGAAGTCCAGAATATTTAATGAGATTTCACAGAAATGTAAGTGTGGTTTTGAAGCACAAAATACATACTTCATACACTATTTGTGCCAGTGCGTACAGAAAGTCTCTATTGGAGAAGATTATTTTAAAAATATCTCAAAAGAAAATATAATTTATTTATGGAAGAAAAATCCAGGTTAGAAATTGTAAAAATTGTAAAATAATCTAATTGGAAATGACTATTTTGAAGTAGCTTAATTACGTAGTAAATTTCTAAAACAGTAATAAAGTTGAATAGTATATTTGCGATTACTTACGTAGTTTAGTTAAAGATTATGTAATAACGAATAATGGGTTTCACAACTGTGAAGTTATGTTGAAAATTATGTAAAATTGATTATTTTAAATGAATAAGTGATTCAGTATTTTAGAAAGGTAACAATTTTGTGAATCTAGATTTTCTAAAACAATATTTCAAATTGTATCATTTTATTCTAGCTATCGTGTTGAATGTATTCAGAATAAAGGTTGAGGTGACCCTGCTGGTTAGGCCAGAGAATCTTCCTCGGAGGGCGAGTTTTGGGCGAGCTGCTCAGTGTTTTATTCGGTTAATTAGTTTGTTTCTTTGATTGTTCTTTAGCTTTACCGGTTTGCCAGTATTGGCGGTACGGTTTATATATTGAGTTTAAGTTTAGGGCCCACAGAGGATTTTGGTTTAATTCTCCAGTGCGGAGCATTTTCAGCAGGGGAGTAGCCCGCGTAGTATTAGAGAGTAACTTTAGTGACCAGGAGTCATCTTCAGGTAAATAGTTTCAACTCTTCGTGATCTCTGGCTCATAGGAGCAATGCAGGGTTGAGTAAAGAGATTTGAAATCCGATGACCCGGGTAGGTTTGGATCCTGGGTCTCTGTCATGGACCTTATAAGAGATAGACTAACCCAGTGGACGGAGCGAGCGTCCTCCACATATCCGCAAGGAGTAGGGATGATATGGTTTATTTTGACATTGAAACCTATGGGGTTTGTACCACATAACTGTTTTTAATTATTAAATGTGATATGTTGTATAAGTGATGACATTATGAAAGTCACTTTTTTCAAATAAGATTTAATGCATCTCATTAAAGTAATTTTTACTGCATTTTGTGTATTTTTTCACGCGTAATTCTTGTATAAACATCTTTACTTAAACAGTAAAAACCCTAAACACAAAATTTAAGAGCTTACTTTTGTGTACAAGATTGATAGTACATGATGCTTTGAAACAAATAAGGGAAAATTAAACAAGATCTGATATATTTTAAAAATTTTATGAGCATTTTCAGGCAGTGGTTTTTAAAATTATTGTAACATTATAAGATGATCATTTGATTACATGATCATTAATTATTAACATTACAAGATGATCATAAGATGATTACATTTTAAAGATTCATAAAATTCCGAGTATAAAATTTTCCGAGTGTAATGAAAAAAAATTTAAAAAATAAAAAGATAAAATAGATCTGGAAGCACTCAGATTTTATGTTATACCCAAAGGGGCGTTTTTCGATGTATTATGCGTTACCTTCAATTATTGAATATCAAGTTCTTCTCACGTAAACCACATAAAATACAATTTGTTGAATTGAATTTTATGATTTTATACAACATCACAAAATATTTGAAAACAGCATATCTGTAGAATTTCCGTGCTGAAGATAAAAATGTTATTTTTCGTACAGTGTTGCCATTGCTCGCTTTGAACTCTGAGTTTGTTAATCGAAAATACGCGAAAGTTTTACAAAATGTGAAATGGATTAAACAAATTCGAATTTCGGTGGTCCAAGTGCTAGAATGGAGGATTACGTTATTCAAAATTTAATGGCTCTAGATACCGCCGTTTTTTTTAGTGCGAGAAACACATGTGTTCATGCAGATTCTTCATTATTTAATTTCTTTAAACTTAAAACAGGGCAGTAATATTTGGTGGCAACAATTTGCAAAGTGAAATTGACATTTATAGTGAAACAGCTCAAAATGTCGTTTCGAAACTATTAGCCTTTCTGAGCTATCACCCCTTTGGGCTAATAAATTAAATTCACAGTAAATAAAAAAAAATCTTATGAAGAACTAGAAATAAATTAAAAAAATAATCATTGTAAAGTACTAGCTAAAATAATTATTATAGTTAAATACAATTTAACGTTAGAATAAATGTATGAAAATTATTAAGGTGCTGAGAGTTATGATGCATTACGAAGTAAAAGTCCTTTAAAAATTATCCTATAATATTCACCTATAATTTTAAAAAAGCTGCAAAATTTAGAATTTTAAACAAAAACTTTCAAAAATTCAGTTTTAGTTATTTTAATATTTTTTACTTATTTACACCAATAAAAAGCATAAAAATTGCAAGAGAAAACCGTTTGTTCGAAATTTTCTATTAGTTCATATTTAAAATATTATTTTCTAAAAGAGGTTGTCAGGACTGAGTGTTCGGTGCATATTCTTGGCGAACATCTTCGTGTAAATCTTAAGTCCTGATCTTGAACAGGGAGCTGAATGTAGCTATGTTCTGTGGTAGAATACTGTGATTAAGTGGTAGAGGAACTGCACTTTAGAGGGTTTAAAATCCTCTTTTATTAAACCTCAATTATTTACAGCCACTTCCCAACTCGGGAGGGATACAAAAAATAATGACCGCCACTTGGGTCTAAACTGAACAATCAGATAATTTAAACTAAAGCTAAATAGAAATTAAGTAGTCGTTGCTCACAGAGCTATGAACGCGAGGTTGGCCTCTAAACTAAATGGGTGCTTAGCAAGATTTAACTAATACTGACGCACTTAGAATTACTTCAGTAAGTAATAGCGTAACAGCGTTGCGGCTTAGAATTTAAATACTAGCTAATCAGGCGAACGTCGAATGGAGTCACAGTAGTCGGAGACTAAAAGCTCTCTCACACTGAGAGGTTTCTACCTCTCGCTTAAGTAAAACTTAGCTCCACTTCAAATTAGCATAATGCTGAAACGCGCGCTTATTCTAACGGGAAGTTGAAATGAGAACAGATAGAAAAGGGCAAATTAAAATAAAACTTTGTTAGTTTAAACTAAAACCTTACAAGGTAGTTACAAATTTTCTTACAGCATAGGATGGAACGTTAATTATGCTAAATTTTTAAAAGTCAATCTCAGGTTCAAAAATAGAAATATCTAAAAATTCTAATTTGGGAGATGAGGCGCTACAACCAGCTTTTTCTTGACAATTATGCGCGCTTCAATTGCGAACTATTGTTAAGTTTCTGCAAGTCGCCCTTACTCCTATGGGATGTGGTCAAAAGGACAGCTGGGAATGCGTCAGACGAGAGAGAAAACCCATTTGTGTTGGTCCATTTCTTATAAGGTCTATGGTCTCTGTAGAGTCTATCATAAGAAAAGCTCTCGCCAGTTAGTCTGCAGCTATCTGTTGCCGTAGAAACGAGCCTTTACCCATTTTTCGTAGGGGTGTCTCGAAGACGAATGATAACTCTTTTCTCCTATTGCCTGGCAGATCCACCTTTAGCCTGATTTGGAGGACAGGTTGGAGGGAAGGCAATGTAGTGCCACCTTCTGTGGCGGAGCAAATTTAAAACCTTTAAAATCTGAAAGGTGACCAATTTTTGCTTCGCGTAACCTAATAAATTCTTACGCAATACTGTTTTTAACTTAGGATTGCGTTCCTCCGTAAGAAAGGGCTAGTTATGTTCTTTCCTAAGGGGCTAGTTGAGGTGGCAGCGAATGTCGAAAATATCTTCGAAACTATAGATGTTACATTTAATCTAAATACATCATTAGATAGATGAAAGCATTTAATCTAAATACATTAGATAGAAGAAAGCAGATTAGCAAATAATTTTTTTTTGCTTTGAAGGCTGGACAAGGAGTACATGCATAGTACTGCATCAAAGATAGCGAATTTTTGTGTTGAAGCAACTTGCGCATGCTCGACTGCGTGATAAGGTCATCTGTTGGAGAGCATGTTCGGAAGGTATTTGCTGTATTTAATAAGAAATTAAAGCGCATTTGTTTTTATGAAACACAGTTTTAATCTTTGCGGGATTCAAAAATTTGGTCCAAAACTTTAGCTGGCGGATACATTTCTATTAACGGACGGAGCATAGTTGCTCAATAGTACATTAGCATCATGTTGCATTTTTTCTCTCACCGCTTGTTCTTGTATTCATTTCTGATGAGGTTTTCTAATTCGCATTGTTTATTAGCCCAAACGCGCAATTTGCCGTGAAGAACAATTAATTTCGTTTTGGCATTTTGTGTTGGTTCGCTATAAATGTCGGTTGACTTTTCAAATTGCCACCAAATATTCCACCTCTGTATTATATTTAAAGAAATTAAATAATGAAGAATCTGCATAAATGTATACATGTTTCTCGTATTGTGATAAAACATCAGTACCTAGAGCCATCCAATTTTGAATGACGTACATTTCCACCCGAATGTGGGCATCGCAAATTTGGAATTTGTTTTACTATCCATTTCATATTTTGTAAAACTTTAAAGAATTTTTGAAACTCAACGATTTCAAAGCAAGCCAAAAAAATATTTTCAATCGAATCCTCACATGGTTTGCCTGTAGGGTATAGATATGATAGACATTCACTTTCTCGCTTTTGCAGAATTTTTTGCTCCCGATGAAGGAGGACTCTTATTACCCTCGAAATCGATTGGGATTTTACAAAATTTACGCCGAATACAATGTTGTATAATAACACGTTACGTAATATGTAACAATAATACGTTGTCGATTTGCCTGTTCTGAAAGGTTCTCTAATTTGAAATGGACCGAATAGAGCATTAATTATAAACTGCCTTAGATTTTTAGATTTAAAAGATGCATCAGAAGCTAAAAAACCATGTCATATTCGAGAAAGTATTTTAGGAAGAAGCTCTATAAATATAAAAGAAATTATGCATAATTTTTATTAATACTACAATAAACTTTGATCTTAATTTTTGTAATCCTTAACGGAATAAAATCCAATTAACTTAAAACTTTTTTTCTAATGCAATTAACGAAAACTTGTGAAAATATTTCATTCAAATTAAACCATTCTGAACAAACTTTTGTGAAAAGTATAGCATTTAATTCAGTTCAGAATGAAATGTTGTTTAAAAATGTGTTCTTTTCACATACGTAGGACTCTGAAATATTGTTGACAGAGAAAATATATACATTTATAAGTATATTTACGACGTCATTACAAAATATTTACATCCGGTAGTGTCAAAACCCATTGATCTTAATGGTAAGTCACTGAATGTTGTGGTCACCACGCAGGGATCATCAGTGCTTCAAAGGAGTGTATGGGGAAAACCAGTTAGACCCTCTCCTTACTTCCTACCTTCATGAAACTTATACGCCTCTTTCCTCCATTCCTTCTCTCTCGGTCTTGGTTTAGCTGCATCGTATTGTCTGTCTACGAGAACAACTCCCGCCAGTGTCTGGCGAGTGGCGGTCGCTATAGCAACAGGGCTAGTATATTTCAAACAGGAGGGAACCAAGGGTTGCCAATTCATCTTTAAATGCGCCAGGATGGCAAACGGAAATCTTGAAGACGCCCTTACGGAAATGGGTCAGGACTCGTTTCTACGGCAACAGACAGTTATAGACTAACTGGCGAGAGCTTTTCTTATGATAAATTATAGATTCCATGGTAAAACGAGTAGTGTTAAATTTTGCGGTGTCCCCCTCCTTTGAGCCGCTAAGAACCTTTTCGTTGTATTCCCGTTCTTTTGACGCCCTAAACACGTACTCATTTTCCTTAATGATTTATTCAACTAATTTTTATTTCGTCATCATGCTGATAGCGTGCCGGATATCTGGGTCAATAACGTTTTATTTTTTTTCAAACTTCTTGGTGTTCTTATCTGGGTGCTGCAGATTCATCCACCTAAGCAACTGAAAATCTGGAAGAAAAAACTAGTGGATTGATCTTTAATCTTTGCATTTATTCTTAATTGCGTCATTGCATGTTAACTCGTTATATGATGAAAAGAAACTACCATTTGTTATTTTGGCACACAATTACGACTGGAAAGAATCTCCAAATCTTGCTTCTAATTTTCATTTAGCTTTCATTCAAGTTTAAATCTCAAATACAAATAATCGTTCACAGATTTCAAGGAGTCTTCTTACCTGTTCAGTTTCTCCTCTGGACCCGTAGTGAAGCATCGAGAAAAGGCTCGAAAGAGACAAAGGAGAAATGAAAACATTTTCGCCTTCTTTACCGGCGAGTTGCTTAAACACGTCAAAAGCGAAATGGTTAAGGGCTAAAACCAGTTTTTCTGTATCTTTAAATATGCCTCCTCTAGGAATTGTGGCTTTTGTAGCATTAACTACACCTTCTGTAGTATCTGTAGTAACTATAGCTTCCGTAGTATCTTCAGTAACTATAGCTTCGGTAGTTACCAAGTCTTCCGCAGTACAAACGCCTTCGTTTTCCTCGGAGGAAACAGCTGCTATCAATATGAAGAACACGCACAGCATATACAAGGCCATCTCCAAGATGCTGAGATAAAAGAAATATTTATTAAAAATGAGAAACTCGAAATGTTATAATTACAGTGATTGTACAAAGTTCATTGGCAACTACTTAAAAATTAATTAATATAGTGACATTTTGTCTGTCTTAAAATGAAATAACCAAGGTTAGCTTGGGTTACTTGAATTTGACAAGCACACAAGGATTATCGATTAAAGGGAAGGGATACATTAGTGGAGGGTTTATTAGAAAGAACTGTCTTGTATCTATATTACACATTGGAGGGGAGAAGAAATCATGCAGCTAGCCTGTTCGCCTTGAGTTCGAACATGGGTCGAGTTTAGTATTCAGCGACTTAACAGATACTTCTGGTGGGACCTAATGAGGGATAATAAACCGGTCAAAGTTAAATTGATTAAGTTATTTAGATTTTAACCTTTTGCGCCGCCGAAAGTTATATGAAGAAAAAATGTAAGGATTTTAATGAACGCAGTTAGGGTCATTTCATTGGTTACAGCTATTTAATAAAAGTGCTTAATTATCTTCTATCAGAAAAGGCGAAAGTAAAGTCTGTGTGGTGTGGACAGACTTGCCTGAACAATGCTTTTTATACTAAACATTGTGTGCAGCGAATTTGATTAATTTCACGAGTTTTTTGTTAATTCTACTGTTTATTGTTGACAATCTTTGTTTAACATATTGTCTGCTACGTAAGTTTGTAAGGAAATCTCCTTTAGGCCTTGAACTTTGCTATACTATGCGCTAACCGTTTAAGGTTTATGGGTTTTGTTTATTAAATAACTGCAAAGCACACTAGGGCTATGCGCCTAAGAGAAGGGATGCTTTCGTGGAGGACGTTCGAAGGGAAACTGGCTCGCATACACGCTACATATGAGCAAAACCACGAAAACGTCCATGCAGCCAGCCTATTTTCAGGGTTCGAGCCTGGAACCGAACTACGAGTGTTCAGTGACTTTACCGCTCGGCCGCTTCTGTATAAGATATCTTTTTAGTTGCCCTTATACTTTGAATTTCCTTTTCGGATTTCCAGTTGGCACAGGAGCGAGAGAAGGATGGGTGACTTCCTTTACAATTTACACAAAGAGGCTCGGCAGTGCAATCCACGGAGGAGCAGCGAGCGCATGTAAGTGTACCGCGACATACATCCTTTGAGTGCCCAAACCGCTGGCACTGAAAACAACGCATAGGGTTTGGCACATACGGTCACACCGGGCAATGCAAATAACCTGCTTTAATATGATTTGGAAGCTGAGGGGTGTTAAAAGTTAGAACGACATGTTTAGTGTCAATTAACTGACCATCCTTTTGATTTTTATTCGACGTGCGTTGCAAACATTCTGCTCGGCAAGCTCCTCGATGAATTCCTCATTCGACACTGTTAATAGATCGAATTCTGATATTACGCCGCGACTGGAATTCAGGGTTTTGTGTGCAGAAAGCGTAACAGCAACCTGTCCCATTTTTGACATAGTAAGAAGAGTCTTTGATTAGCAGAGACAGTTTCCATTAATAAGTCACCAGACCGTAAGCATTTAATTGACTTTGGTTCTTCGGCAAAGACTTATATATTTTTGAACAAGGAAAGGTGACATTTTATGGAATTCAGAAGATCCTGTCATAACCAAAAATCGGGGAACAACTTTAGTGTTTTCTGTACTTTTTGTAGTTCGAGGTCTTTTGCTAGAAGATTCATTGGCAGTTTCGTGAGGTGTAATAAAGATTTGTGAAGCCATATTTGAAAGAATTAGAGATTCGGACCCGGCGTCCCCACCCACCACGGAGTCCAAAAAGGTAACGCAGATTCCTACGCCAGGGATGACCGGGTCTATACACAAACTGGAGCCCCACAGTCGGCTTTCCCGAAAGCAGGTACTCCCGAGAGCTTATGCCCAAGCCACTGACACAAGGACTAGTGACCAGCCGATTGACAACCGCGAGGACGATAAAGTGCCTCCCGTTTAGCTGAAGCAGAGGCCAAAGCAGTGTGTTGGGGATAGTACCTCGCCCCTCAACTACCAGGACCCTCCTTTCCAGCGACACGTGGGCAGTTTTCTCGTCACTCAAGAACCAGAGACAAGGGTTGCTCCAGTCTCTCATAGCGAGCCCAACCTCCGAATAGGAGAACCACAAGGGTGAAAGGAAGGAAGGAAGAAAGCTTCAGCTCAGAGCAGAGGAGACGGAAAAGAGGATAGATCACTGGGGCAACGAATATGTTCTGAATAAGAAGGAAAACTTCGCAGAAGCAGAAGTGGCTCCATTCCAACGAAAAGGGAAACCATTGCGCATGCGTGAAATATTTGTCGCCCAAAAGCGCCAAAGCTGAATGTCGAAGTTGGTTTGGACAGGTTCGACCGTTACGTTTAGCAAGCGTTTAAACAAAGAATAGGTTCTTTGGTTTCAAGTAGTGATATGGACAATGGAAGTTTAACAGCCAGTGAAAGTAAAACTTCACCTAATATTTCATCAATTCCGAGTTTAAATTATCGCGACAAGTCAAAGAACCATTCATCTTAACCCGTGTTCCTCAATTTCCTATACACGTCGCGGAGGGGGAAAATGTCGCTAGGTACCAAAGAACCGGCATATCACAGAGGGGAAATTCTCGCCAACAGATTCCGTCGCCAAATCCCTTGGCGAATGTTCCCTTTTCTTTGTAGCGGCGTTGCAGACAAAGTGGTTTACATTACGTCTATGGAGCCTTTCCTTCTTTACATAGAGGTTCTTTGACTGGGGCTCCAGGATCGTGACACCCGTCTCACCAAGAAGATGATCCCCTGAAGGGCTAGGGTACCTCGGGATTGCCACACCCGTACTCACAAAAGTGAGCCGCTGAGGGGTTATGAAAGTGTTATAAAATTACTTAGAAGGTATACGAGAGTAAGATATATCAAATCATTTATGTATAAGATTACGTATGCTACTAACATTCTTAGTAAAAAGAAAATACAGAGTCATAAAATAAACTACTAATAATTATATTGTACCGCAGAAAAAGAAAATCATTTAAAATATTCCCTTTTAATATAATTGACATGTTTACAATATAAAACATAATTTAAGCAATTTCTTAGCTGTATAGATATATATATATGCGTAATTATTTTAGAATACTGAATGTAAAAAATACATTTTATATAGCATTACTCTACAAAGTTATTTCAGGCAGTAATAATTTAAGAAAACGCATTGATGGTTGGGTCAAATTCCCCCCTCGCGTTTCTCGTGTATGAGAATGGAACGCGCGTTCTCTCGATTTTATGAAATCCTTGAAAGATCAAGGCGATTTAATGAAAAAAAAAGGAATACGTATCGTATTCAGACTTTATCCGATTTAGAGCAGAAATTAATTTATCCCAAATTACAAAACTTCGAAAAGAGTACAAGTAAAAAATGCATAAATTGTTTATTTGATTATGGCAAAGCACGCGAGGGCTCTAAGAGGAGGAATGGCTTGGCGAAGATTTTTCTAAGGGATTTGGCTTGTATACACGTTACACATGGGGAAATCACAAGAAAACGCTTATGCAGCCAGCTCTTTCGCCGACATTCAACCCCCCGACCGAATTAGTAGTATTCAGCGACTTGATCATTCTGCCACTGGTGGACCAAAATGCATAAATGAATGGAAAAAGTTATGCAGAGTGCTTGGTAATTACCTCTTTAAATCGGAGTTTTGTACACAATATTTAAAGGAAAGTTATTTTTAGCTTAAAAATTAAAATGTCAAGAAAAAAACTGTTTATTTTGGCGCCAGGGTATTTTGACTCGCAACTGTCATTTTAAAGTCTTATCTTTGGAGGTGTTAGAAGATTTATATTCTGAATGGACCAAGAGCAAACGTACCATGAGTAAGGCTGTTAAACTCGAGACATAAGCTGAAACACTTCTGCAGTTTTATTTTAGGAAGCAATGTAAAATAAAAATGCTTGCTTGTTATCGGAGAAGCGTTGGCTAACATTGGCAGTAATTTCATAAGTTTTTTCTTCGAGGTAGAAAATGCTCGGTAATCGCTTCTTCCGAGACCACTTGAACTAAGTACGACTTCATATATGGTGTCTTATTGATGCAACGAATCTTGCTATTGCAAATAACGCCACAAGGTCTTCGATCGACTCGAATAAAACTTCATTTTGTGCAAATTGGAACATCGACAATTACTCGGTAATTTACTATACTCTCGTATGAAACTAATAACATAAGGTGGGTTATATTTAGATCATGGGCCTATGGGTTTTACTAAAAATTGAAGGTTTCCGTTCTCAAAACTGTTGCTTATACACGTTCTTAAAATTGGCAATGTCATGCCTTTCATATAGCTATTCCTCGGTGTTATGGTGTCAAAGTTGGCAAGTATTCTCTACTCTTGGCGAATTTTTTTTTCTCCGTTAACACATAACTGCCAAGTAAACTTGTTTTTCAATTAAAGTATTTTAAAATATACTTTTTCAGAAACTTATTTGTAGACTTTGTAGTTAGTAGACCGAGAGTTCAGTTTAATCATGTTTAAACAATTATGCTTAGGACTCTTGCCCAAAAGGCAGGCCTTCGAGACTGCGGTGGAAAATTGCCGGTTACTTGCACTATGCATAAATACAGGCGCCGCTCAGACGGTAGAGTGGTTTAGGGAGCCTACTGTGATACTGAAATCCTTAGGTTGGAATTCCGGAATGTTTGTAAATGTATAGCGTCCCTGCGGTGTGGGGCTGTCTAAATATGCGGGAAGACAAAAGTCCTTGGTTGGTGGTAGGGGAAGAGGAATGGAAGACAGTCATACCCGTCCCCCTGGGTTGCTCTTCATTTATCCATTGTATTTATTCATGTAATTGCAAAGTACCCGTGTATTGCAAAGTATATCGTATGTCAATATTGTCTGTAATGCAAATTATACACTTTTAATATATAATTATAAATGCTGCAATGTAAACAAATGCCCGAGCGTGGCGCTAGCGTGACCGGTGAGGGTGCACTTTCATAGATAGTGCAGTGGGGCGATACCAGTTTTACCAATGGCTATGTTTTGGTGTCCCCTGTACTTCTTTCTGTCTAGATTGCTCTCCATCAAAATTGGGGGCGAAACTGAGTGAAGTCGTACTGTCACCTGTATGGAGCTTAAGACTGTTGCCAATGACAGGCGCGATCTTGCACTCAATCCACGATCAATTTCGTGGGCTTGTTCTGATGTTACTGCCACACAAGTGAAATAAGTTACAACAACATAATTATAGGCGGAGAAGCTTGGAAAAGCATGCATATAACCAATTTTTATAATTGGGGTATATAGCGCTCTGTGCTGTCAATCACAGGTTGATCAAAAGACAATGAAATACCTTGCAATTTTAACCCTTTGAGTGCCAAGGAGAGATTTTGCGCTTCTTCTGTGCCGCTCGAAAAAGTGGCAGCGCTGTAGCCTTTGAAGCCGATAACTGCGACACTGTGATTTCTGTCGATGCGCAACTTTACCGTTACGATTTTATGTTGTTACTCATGCTTACTTAGCTGACAAAGTCAGCCCAAGCCCAGGAGAATTTTCGTATTAAGAAGCGCAAGAATTCGCCTGTCATTGGTAACTGCCTTGAGCACCTAACAGGTGACAGTGCGATTTGGCTTAGTTCCGCCCCCCCCCAATTTTGATGGAGAGCACCCCGGGGGGGGACGGGTCCGAGGGTCTCCCACCCCTCTCCTCTTCCACCATTCCACACGAGAGGACTTTCGGCTCGCCACATATTTGGAGTGGCCCCCATACCTCACCGACACTATACATTTACAAACATCCATGCCTTCTCCGGGATTCGAACCCGAGCCCTTCGGCACGGCAGTCAGCGACGCTAACCACTATATCGGCTGGGCGGCACCATTTCATTTTAGGTTAAAGTAAAATAATGAGACAGCTGGTAGAAGAAAGAATTTTAATTTCAATCTAACATACGGATGCAAAAATCACTAAAATATACAGAAATGCTTCTCAAAGCACAATGCATGCAAACCTTTTTTGCATGCCGCACAAATTAATCTAGACTTAATAGCATTGTTTTGAACTGAACTGTTTAAACAGTGCAATAAAATATTAAAAAAAATCTGAAAGGTTTCAAATTTTATATTGCGTCCAAAGGGGCGTTTTTTTAACGTTTTGTGTGCTGCCTTTATTTATTAAATATGATGTTCTTAGCACTTAAACCATAAAATTCAGTTCAACAGCAATATCGCAAAATAATTTTAAAACGAGCATATCTTTAGAATTTCCGATACACGCTCTTACGTGGTGGGGATAAAAATATTTTCTGAACAACGTTGCCATGATTCGCTTTGAAATCCTCGACTTAATCAAAAATTCGTTAAAGTTTTACAAAATATGAAATAAGTAATAAAGCAAATTTCAAATTTGGGCTTCCAGATGCGCATATTCGGGTGGAAACTTACGTTATTCAAAACTGGATGGCTCCAAGTACCGGTGTTTTATCACATTTGGAGAAATATACATACATTTATGCAGAATTTTCATTAATTTCTTTGAATATATATCTTTTCTTTGAATATATACAGGGCGACAACATTTGGTGGCAACAATATGAAAAGTGATACAGCCATTTATAGTCAATCAACGCAAAATTGCAACACGAAAATAGTCCTTCAGGGACAAAGCCCCCTTTGGACTAATAATATTTCAGGGTTATTCAAAAAGAAAGAGCAGATTTCAAACATTTATTTCTTCCAAACTGCAAAAGATAGAAACATGATTCTAACATTAATGGATAGAGAAAAGTTTACAATTATGGTATGCATTCAATATGAGCACCGTGTGTGAAAGATGAAAAGTGGATTCATCGGAAAAAATTAATCGTTCAGCAAAATTGTCCTCTTCCATATCATCTAACTTGCTACTGCAAAATTCGTACCTTTTGTTGTGGTCGTCAGGATGCAATGCTTGCAATAACTGCAGTTTGTATGGCTTCATGTACAGACTATGTTTTAGAACTCGCCATACCGTTGGTTGAGGAATTTGAAGTTCTTTGCTTGCTCGCGATGTGGCTTTCTTTGGGCTCCAACGGACAAATACCAGAACAAACAGCAGCGCCAATGCTGCCATGATTGGAACTTTTACCTGTACTGATAATAAATTGTACACTTTTCTCTATCCATTAACGTTAGAATCATGCTTCTATGTTTTGTAGTTTGGAAGAAATACATGTTTGCAATCTTCTCTTTCTTTTTGAATAACCCTGTATTTAAAGACGCTGATATCTGTGCTTATATGCTCGGAAAGATGTCAGAACAACACTGAATTGAAAGAATTATAACTTAACCGTACAAGAGCAGAAAACAGCTCTCCTTGGCATTTTTAATCGGAGAATAAGAGCAGCGAAAAAGCTCTCCTTGGCACTTTTGGCGGGAAAACCACAAAGACACGTGGCACTCAAACGGTTAACTCAACTACAGCGTTTACATGAATAATGTTTAGGTATTTAATTGAAATAAGTTTTTTGTGTTTTGGAACTAGCTGATAAATATAGTACGAGTGTCCTATAGCATACTTGCCATACAATAGTGTCCTATAGTATATGTGTCCTACAGTACGAGTTTGGCCATGGGATAATTTTTAGTGCAGACTTTCATGTTACTACAAACACATACTAATATAGACTGCGTGAGCCCAGCCGCTGATGGGATCGAAATGCATAAATGAATGGAAAAAGCTATGCAAAGCGCTTTGTAATTACTTCTTTAAAGAGGAGTTTGGTAGATTGTATTTAAAGGAAAGTTATTTGTAACTCGGAAATGAAAAGTCACGAAAATACCCGGTTTTCTGTTTGTTTAGGCGCCTGGTTATCTTTGCTCTCAACTATCATTTTAAAGTTTTATCTTTTGAGGAGCTAAAAGGCTTATTCTGAAAGAATTATATTTCGAAACTGAAACAATTTTGCAATTTAATTTCAGGGTAAAATAAAGGATGCTCACACGTTAACGGAGTAGTCTAACTTTGGTGGCAATCCGATGATCAGTTTTTCCGTATTTCAGTTGGAAATTGTTTGGCAGTCCCTTCTAAACCATCCTCGAAGGGATTTTTTTTCCCTCTCCGGAGCTATCAATTTCTGAAGTTAGTTGAACTGAACTCCGCTAAGTACGAGCTAAGCTAAATAATTTATATATGGGTTCTCATTCTTGCAACGTATTTCGCTTTTGCAACATCGCCATAAGTTCTTCGATTCAGTACAATAAATCTTCATTTCGAGCAAACTGGAACATTCACAGTTACTTGGGAATACATTAGACTCTTGTATGAAAATAATAACGCCACCTTAAATGTTTAATAAATCCCATATACCTATGATCGAACTGTAAACTTTGTAGGGAGGGAGAATCCCTTCTTAAAACTTGTTTACAAGGAGTTCTTAAAAATGGCGGTATCATACGTTTGTTATAGCGATTCATTTGCGTTATTGTGCCAAATTTGGGAGCTACTTTTTTTGACGAATTTTAGCTTTCTCTTAATTAACAAAAGTACCAAGTAAACTTAATTTTATTTTTCAGTTAAAGTGTTATAAAATAAAATTTTCAGAAACGTATTTATTTGAAGATCTTTTAACTAGTATACACCACTAGTTCAGCTAATTGGTTTATGTGGTTACCCAAAGCCTCGAGGGCTTTCTGCCTAAGGGAAGTGATGCCTTCGTGGAGGACTTTCTAAGGCTCGTGTACACATTACAAATCTGAAAAACCACGAAGCCGCCCATGCAGCCAGCCCGTTCGGGAGGATTCGAATCTCGGATCAAACTACTCATGTTCAGAGACTGACGATTCGGCCACTTGCGAGCCCCATTATGCTTAGGACTCGTGTCCAAAGGCGTGCCTTCGAGACTGCAGCGGAAATTTCGCAGTTTCCTGCATTATGCATAACTAGAGAGGGTGTTGGTACCTAGCAAAAGCATCTATACAACCGACCCATATTGTATACGGCGTATACTGCTCTATAGTTTCAATCACAGTTTGATCAAAATGGAAATATCTTGTAATTTTAAGCACAGCGTTTGCGTTTATAATGTTTAGGTATCTAATTGAATTTTCAGAAAATTATTTCTATTCTGGAACAAGCTCATAAATGTCCATATAGTACGAGTGTCCTATAGTATATATTTTCTACAGTCAGTTTCGTCCCGGGATAATTTTTAGTACAGACGTTCGTGTTACTACAAACACTAATATAGACTTGACGAGATCAGCCGTTGATGGACAGAAATGCAGAAATGAATGGAAAAAGCTATGCAAAGAGCTTGGTAATTACGTTTTTAAAGAAGAATTTGGTAGGTGGTATTTAAAGAAAAGTTATTTTGAACTCGAAAATGAAAAGTCACCAAAACATACCCAGTTATCTGTTTGACGCCAGGTAACCACTGCTCGCAATTATCATTTTAAAGTTATCTTTTGAGGAGCTAAAAGGTTTATTCTGAAAGGATTACATTTTGAAACTGTTTTATATATGGTAATTAACAGAAAAATCGCAATCGCGTCATGAGAAAAGCAGTTAAACTGGAGAAATGCGTAGAAGCTGAAACAATTTTGAAATTTAATTTTTAGGCTAAAATAACGGATGCTTACACGTTTAATTGGCTTTACTATATTTCAGGTGGAAACTGTTTGGCAGTCCCTTCTAAACTATCTTCGAAGGGATTTTTTTTGTGGTACTTATGTACTATGACGACTACCTAGATATTTTTCAGAAACTGGAGACCGGAAATCTGCCTATCGATGCATTTTTGTTGACCCATCTATACAGACTCATACTCAACACTTGGAAAGCGTGTGGGGTTCCGCAAAATGGAGGATAAGTAACAACGTGGGACAAGCCGCCGCGTCATTTCGATACCTATTTAGCTGAATTTATTTCGCGCAAAAAAAAAGAAACGTCTTTCGATGCTATTTTGAAAGCTATTTCCTGCCATTTTCCTCACCATTAACTTCAACGTTTTCTTTTAACCAGTTTTAAATAAGTTAATTTTTTTAATTCGTATTTAGTATATAGTATATATATGCTTCTATTTATAATATGTGTATATATATATATTCGGGATTTTTGGTTTTTAAGTTTTTATTCTCTTATAATTAGGACTTATTTTTAAAAGAATTTATAAAGATAAACCGAAAATCGCCAATGAAGCATTTTCCCATCAAATGTCGCCAAGACATAGTACATAAGATAGTACGCGACCCCAAAATTAGTTGATAGTACGAGATAGTCGACATAGTACGTAAGTACCTTTCGCTATAAACTTCTGAGGCCACTTTAACTCCGCTAAGTACGAGCTGAGCTAAGCTAAGCTAACCAATTTATATATGGCGTCTTAATGTTGCAACGTTATCTCGCTATTGTAACATCGCCATAAGGTCTTCGATTCAGTAGAATAAGTCTTCATTTGAGTACAAATTGGAACATTGACGGTTACTTGGTAATACATTACACCAGGGATGGCCAACCCGTGACCCGGCGGAGTTTTAACAGTGGCACTCGTAAACTTAGAAGCGAAAATTACTTAGAAAATACATCAAATCATTTACGTACAAAATTATTTATGTTAGTAACATTCTTTATTGAAAAATATTTAGTCGTAAAATAAACTAGTAATAATTATGTTGTACCTCAGAAAAAGAAAATCGCTACTTACATAAAAACCCGTCGACCGTTTTTGCCCATTAAAGAAAAGACGCCAAACTACGCGATTTTTAGCCAAAAATGGAAGTCTTCAAACACGTTGGGTTTGATGTAACCCTGATTATACGTGTTAGTTATTCTTGAGTAAAAACTCCTTCTCTCCCTCTATCATGCATTTTCGAAAAAAAATTAAAAATTGGGACCTGCCTGATACAGAAGAGCATGCTGTTGAATATTTCCAAAGTTATGGAATCTTACCGACCTCAAAAAATGTGTTAATGGCCACGATAGGGCGATATTATGGAAAAAATAATGAAAATTTTTAATGAAAAATTAAATATAATAAATTTGAAAGAAAAATAAGAATAGAACGTTTTTTTACTTGTATTTAGTAAATGGTTTGGCATGATTTTGCTAAGTACCAGAAAATCATTCAATACATTCCATTTTAATATGATTGACATGCTTACATTTAATATAAAATATAATTTAATCAATTTCTAGCTGTATATGTATGGGTAATTATTTTAGAATATGGAATGCAAAAATATATTTTATATAGCTATACTCTACAAAAGCTATTGCAGGCAGTAATAATTTAAGAAAAATGCATTGACGGTGGGGTCAAATCAACCCGATGTGCGGAAAAAATGTCACCTGGAAAAAAGAAACGGAAAAATGTCACCCGGAAAATAAGGAACGGAAAAATGTCACCCGGAAAATAAGGAACGGAAAAAAAGGAACTCTAAAATCTCGCCAAATAATGTCGCCAATCGGGGAAACCTGCCAAATTCTAATTTAACCGTCGGGGTTATAGCGGGCTCTCTTGAGGGAGGTTTTAAGGGTAAGACGTTGAGCTAGCTGCAGCCGAGCAAGGTCATTTCGATAGCAGGTTTTAATATTCTTATCGCAAACTGTGACTAAATTTCATCTACAACGGTTTGTTATCATACTGCTTTTAACACTCAGTTATGCGACAATGTTTCACCCCTGAACCACAGCTTAAGGCTATAACTACATGGGGTACGAGGGGAACAATCACTAATGGCCATGACCCGCTGGTCAACCCTCTATTTTTACCATCGGACAGGCCAGCAGCTCGCTTACCTTCTTTCAATCATCGTCAGAAGATTTCCCTATTCGGCAGGTATGGTTGTTATAAAATTTTTATCTCCCATCTTGGGGATATTTCTAAACATCCCTTATTTTTCCTATTGCAAAAGAATGGTGACATTTTCCGTTTCCTAATTTTCCGGTGCCTATCTTTCCGTTCCTTATTTTCCGGGTGACGTTTTTTCCTACAACCAAAAAAACCCCTCTGGTCTTTAGGGTTTTATGAATTAGTTGAAACTCTTAAAGATTTGAAAAATAATACCGTCTATTCAAACACCGTCAATAGATACACGCATAAACACATTAGAATAAATATAATAATTCAATTTCTCTGCAAGATGTTAATTGTTACCCAACTGAGATCCAAATCGAAATTATTCAACTAGAGCAACATACTAAACTAAAAAGCAAAAATAAGGAATTTATTTCTACTGCAAGGTGATTCAAATTATATTAAATTTTGGAAATTTGTACCAACAAGCAATTTTCCAAATTTACACGATTTGGCTGTTAGATATTGTTGAAGGCTTGGATTAACATATGTTGGTGAACAAATGTTTCCTATGATGAACAACCAAAATATCATTCAAGATTAACAGATATGCACCTAAACACCTAATTAGATTAGCATCTTCAAGAAGTAATCCTAATACAGATGACTCTAAAAACTACCTAATACTATTTAAAAACCACATTAGTTAAGTAGTGACTATTTAATAGTTATTTAGAATTGAATGTTTCAAATTATTCATTTTTGTGTAATATATAACCTAACTGTCAATCTTTAAAAATTTTTATTAACAATAGTTATTGTTAGTCCAAAGGGGCTTTTGTCCTTGAAGGACCATAATTTTCGTTTTGCGATTTTGCGTCGGAAACATTAAATGTAGGTTCACTTTTCAAACTGTTGCACCAAATATTGCAGCCCTGTATTATATTTAAAGAAATTAAATAATGAAGAATCTGCATAAATGTATGTGATGTTTCTCGCATTGTGATAAAACAACGGTACATAGAGCCATCGAATTTTTGAATGACGTAATCCTGCGGCGAATACGGGCATCTGGAAGCCCAAATTTGAGATTTGGAATTTGTTTTATTATCGATTTCATATTTTGTAAAATTTTAACGAATTTTTGATTAACAAACTCAAGGATTTCGAAGCGAGCAATGGCAACATCGTACAGAAAAAACATTTTTATCTTTAGCGCATGAGACTATAGGAAATTATAAAGATATGCTCAGCTTAAAATTATTTTGCGATATTACTGTTGAACTGAATTTTATGTTTTAGGTGCGAAGAACATGATGTTTAATAAGTAATGTTAAAAAAACCCTTTGGACGTAATTTAAAATCTGAAACTCTTCAGATTTTTTTAAAAATAAATATTCTTAAACGTTGTTTCATTTATTATATATTTCTTAAATGCCCACTACACACACTTCCATAAAAATGTACTAATTGTGTAAAAATCCCAAAATCAGGATATAAATATTTTTTCACTTTTATATATTTTAAGTATGTCGGAAAAGTTGGAAATGACAGCCATAACTTTTTCCAGATAATGATACTTTTTCCAAAAAGATGGGCCACCCCGGCATTACACTCTTGTATGAAACTAATAACGTCACCTTTGACATTTAGTAGATCCCACGGACCTATGATCGAGCTAAACTAGACCTATATTTTTTTTTTGGGGGGGGGGGAAGGAGAAACTCCCTACTTAAAACTGCTGCTTATAGGCTTTCTATAGCGATTCATTTGTCTTATTGTGCCAAATTTGTTAACTATTTCCCCTCTTTTTTTGGCGAATTTTAACTTTTTCTTAGTTAATACGTAAGTACCAAGTAAAATTTTAATTTTATTTTTTAGTAAAAGTGTTATAAAATACAGTTTTTCAGAAACGGATATATTTGCAGACCTTGTAATTAGTACACTACTAGTTCAGGCCAATCATGCTTAGGTTTGGTTTCTATGGTTACGCAAAGCCTCGGGGGCTATCTGCCCAAGGGATGCCTTCGTGAATGACTTTCTAAGGGAGACCGGCTTGTCTACATGTTATACATGGGAAAAAACCCCGAAAACGCCTATGCAGCCAGCCTGTTCGCGGGATTCCAAACTCGGACCGAACTACCAGTGCTAAGCGACTTTGCCATTCGACCGCTTGTGAACCCAATTATGGTTAGGATTATGTCCAAAGGCATGCTTTTGAGACTGCAGCGGAGAATTTGCAAGTACCTGCATTATGCATAATTATAGGGTGTACTGGTACCTAGAAAAAGCCACCATACAACTAGCCTGTATCATATATAGCAGTGGTGGAGAACATTTTTGGGGCCTCGTGCCATTCCGTTTAAGCTATTAAATTAGAATTATTCATAAGTTACCTCAAAATGCTTAGAACTGAAAACGAATATATTTAAAAATGAAAATAATAAAACTCACAGGCAGTCTGCGATATTCGAATTCGTTTAGCAAACATTAGCCGCTTCAACTTTGGCGTATTCTTTGTCATGTAACAAATAATATGATTGGTCGAAACAATTGAAATCTCATAAATTAGGTCAATAAATACGTATATCATTTCTATGACGATATATGAAAATCTTATATCTAGGCTTGGGCCCTATGCCAGTTGCATTATGCAATAAGTAAGTGAAACGTTCAAGAACAAACTTAAACACTTATTTAAATTACATAATATTTTAATGTGACTGATTACGGAAATATTTTAGTCGCGTGCCTACTGCGGCACTCGTGCCACAGGTTCGCCGTCACTGATATAGGGCATATAATGCTCTACAGTTTCAATCACAGGTTGATCAATAGACCATGAAAATATCTTATAATTTTAACTTAGCTACAACGTTAGCATTACTAGGTTTAGGCATTTAATTGAAATAATTTTCACAAAATAGTTTCAATCACTTGTTTATCAATAGAGCATGAAAACATCTCATAATTTTAACTTAGCTACAGCATTAGCATTACTAGGTTTGGGTATTGAATTGAAAGAATTTTCAGAAAATAGTTTCAGTCACAGGTTCATCAGACCATGAAAATATCTTGTAATTTTAACTTAGCTCTACAGCGTTAGCATGTCTAGTGTTTAGGTATTCAACTGAAAGAATTTTCAGAAAATTCTGTTCTGGAATTAGCTGATAAATGTCCATATAGTACGAGCGTCGTATGGTATCAATGTCCTATAGTACGAGTTTTGCCACGGGATAGTTTTTAATATATACGTTTGAGTTAATACCAACACATTATAATAATATAGACATTTTTTATGAAGCCATTCGAATTTTCTTTCATGATACAGCTGAAGATTTTGTTTTTAATTTTCTTGGATCTTACCTCATGCAAGGATAATGCGTTAAAATTATAAGCGTTCTTTAAATCTTTCTACAATGCATAGAAACATATGACCGAAAGAATAGATATCAGTAGATATTTCAGCCAAGTTAAACATTGTTGATTTTATGTGGAATTAGAGGGTAAAAAAAACCAGTTAAGGAAATTTGGATGCTATTGGTCTAGTAACTCTGCAGAATCAGCAGGCAGATATTTGTGCGAATGAGAAATAATTCCTAACAGCTTAAGAAAAGCAAATATAGATTTCAATAATGGGAAATACAATCATGGAAATATATACTAGTGATGATCCTCACTCTAAATAAAATGATAGTATTTCAAAATCTAATTCAAAATTATTTTTAATCGTCTACGTTGAGTATAGTTTCAATTCTTAAAATGAAATTACAGCATTCTTAAAACGGAAGTATGTGCTAGTGCTCATCACTCATACAGTACTACTTAAGCATTACAAAATAAATTGATAATGGTAGTACAAAATCCATTTCAAATTATTTATAAGTGATCCTTAACATAGAAGATAATTAACATAAAATAAACAAATAAAAGATAGCAACATCCTTAATATAAAACAAAATTAAATTACCTTTTGACGCAGAAGCACTACATAAGAACTAATATAACTTAATTTCCTGTTTGAGGAGAAGGAATATACTATTACGTGGCTAAATATCTGCACAATCTGCACGAGAAAGGATTATATATCTAGTGACGAACTGCTGAGCTGATTCGACGCGGTTAAAGTCACAAAAATTTGTATGCGGTTTGAGAAATGAAAAATATCTTGTTAATTAAAAATTAATTAAAATGTAAAACTTAGAGAAAACATTTGCTTGAAGTTTATTTCAATATTAAAATTAAGCGTGCTCAAAGGAAGTAATTTTAAGGACATTTGAGCATATTTAGTTATGTTTAGGCAGAAACAGTTCCATAGCTCCAAGTATAGTCCTATATTTTCAGAACATTGAATACAATTTAATATTTAAAAAAATATTTTTCGTGGAAATAATTTTAACTATGTTTTGCAATAATATTGAAGTATATATATATATAATTCTAGCTGAAATGCTTGATCCCAGTTAAGTTAGTGTGAGAATAATGCATCTCACAATAGAGAGAACGATAACGCTGTAATCCTTTTTTAATAAGGGTGCAAAATATACGTTTCATAGTCATACATTTTTCAGACTGATGTGATATGGAACCCAGATAAAAAATTTCGATACAAAAATAAGCTAATTATCTCTCATTATATCAGCAACAATGGCACGCAGTTTTTAATGATTCTCGTCTTCCTAATTAAATGGTCATAAAAGCTCAAGTTCCATCCAATATTTCACCTAGATTCAATTCTAATTAATTAAATGTGGCAAAACATTAATTGTAATCGGTCAGAAATCAATAACTCGAACAAAGGCACAAACAGACCTTCTTCTTTATATGTATAGGTTTTATAAAACTTACAAATTTTTGATTAACAAATTCTAGAATTTGAAAGCGATCAGTAATAACACTTTTAGAAATAAAGCATTTTTGTCTCCAAGACAAGGCCCGAGACTGCTGCCACTCGGAAATATGAGTGCGAAAATGAGCGCTTTAAGAGTTTTTAATTAATATTTCGGCTGATTAAAGTCGTGCGAAGATGGGAATAGTCGAAATGACTTCCGACGAATTTTGGAATCGGGAATAATCTATCTAATGTTTGGCAATACTATTTTTATTTCATCTTAAAACTTAGAAAGAAATTTTTTATTAACAAACTCTAGGATTTGAAAGAGAGCAGCGACAATGCTTTTCGATATAAAGTAGATTTTCCTCTCCAGCTCGCGAGACTGTTGCCACTCGTAAAACTGAGGACTAAAATTATCGTTTTTTCGAGTTTTTAATCAATATCTCTGATTTCAGTTACTTTTGGGGGGGGAGAGTGGACTTCGGACATTTGAGGACCCCGAAAAGAATAGTAGAAAGTCTGGTGATGATAGCTATATTAGCGATTGAGTTATTACAGGAGAAACACACAGACTTTCTTCTTTATATATATAGACAGTACAATGTTAATATATGAAAAGCAACACTTCCAAAAACTACTGACTAGAAAGATCTGTTATTATAACATGCTATAATTGAAGATGGAAATATCATGCAGACATTCTGGATTTCTTAAAATTTTTAATATCTCTCAGAGAAAACTATTTTCTTTTATCTCAAACAGTTTATTACAATATCTTAAATACTAAGTTTACATTAGAAGTAATCTAGCTTATTTCATGAATAAACTGAATGAACGAATAATACAGGGTGTGACAGCTTACTACTAACATACTTAATACCAACTTTGACAGCTTGTTTCTTGGGAATGGAATAACTTACCCTGAAGAGCCAAAACATTATGAAACCTACTCAATAACCCGTTGCGCGACCATTGACCTGCAAAACAGCTGTAACTGGTAGAAGGGTGGAGAGAGGTTGTGCTAAATGTCTAAGCAGCGGTACGCAAAGTCGAGATATTCCGACATCATGATGTCTGAACTGATCCCAAATGTGTTCTATCGGATTAAGATACAGTCGAGTTAAATGGCCAAGATATTAATCGAAATTTGTCCTTATGCTCCGCGAACCCCTCCAACACAGTTCGAACTTTGTGACATGGGGCGTTGTCTTGCTGGAAGATTCCATTTCCATTTGAGGAGACAGACGAAATGTAAGGGTGCAACTGATCCGCAGTTATGTTCAGATAGTCTGCAGATTTCATTGTCTGTTTCATTGTCTACCACAACTAAGGGTCTCAGAGCCGCCAATGAGAAAGTTCACCAAAGCACAATAGTGCCACCATCAGCCAGCGTATGATCTGTTGTACGGGGGCAGCAACTGCTCTCCTGGAAGATGGCGCACTGCGACAAGACTATCCACGTGACGAATGAGAAATCGTTATTCATCCGACCAGGCAACTACTTTCCATTTATCCATGGTCCGGTTTCGATCTTCCCGAGCCCACTATAGGTATAGTTGACAATAACGCTTTATCAACAGAGGCACACGAGTGGGACGTCTGCTGTGTAGTCCCATAAATAACATGGTCCGCTGAACTGTGTGTTCCGAAACACTTGGACCTGCATTGTGTTGATCTGTCACATGAGCCACTGTCTGTTTCCGAGTTTGCTGTACCAAGCAGGATATTCTCGGACATCCTTTTTTGATGAGGCTTGGACATACAATACCTTGGCGTCTACTGCTTGTTTCATCGCTATTTAACCGCTTTGCATAAATGCTAACGCAGATCATGAACAACCTACCAGTTGTGGAGTTTCGGAGATACTTGTTCTGAGTCTTCGGGCCATCGCAAACTCCCTTCTATCAAATCTGCTTAGATCAGCAGTCTTTCCCATCACTCGCAAAAGTTAACTTTCACTTTCCAACTCCAACTTTTGCTGTATGCCGAGATTAGCATGAAAAGATCATACTGTGCTCCGGCTGTCAGAACTTCGTGTGCCATAGAAGGGCGATTCAAGTAGAATGAGTGCAATACAGTGAGTTCAGGAGGACAAGACAGAAGATGGCGAAGGGGCGTCGCTTGGCCATCGCTATGAGATCGCATCGTTTGGATAGTATTTCAAAGCTTGATGTTGTAAATAACATTTTTATGCATTTGAGAGTTTAAAAAGTCATAAATAGCAATTCTACATATTACAAATTAAGTCTTAATGCATTAATATTAGAATTCAATATTCTAAGTCCAGAGCAAATGGCAGAACAAGTCACAGTAGTTGAGATGAAATAGTCACATGATACTAGAGGTAGATTTCTCAGTAGTGAAGCAAAATAAAGTGTAAGAACGAACTTACTATTCTATATGTGTTTAAATACAATATCATAGCTGTTATTATTGTTGCTTATCCTCGAAAGATTTGACATATGTCAGGGTAGTTCCAGAAGGTTACTGACCGCCAAAAAATCAATAACAATAAGGGGATCGGATGTTAAGTCTTCCTTAGAAAGTCCCATGCAACTCAGCTGATGATTTGATTTACAAAGGGATGTCTCGAAAGCATGTTTAATTTTTCAATAACACAATCATACAGTTACACTGCGCTGCAAAAACTTAATATTTCTTCACATTGCACCACGTTCGGGCAAAACCTTAGTAAGGTGTTAAAGACGTGAAATTGCTTTTTGCAAACCGCAAATGTAGCTATCTGCTCCACGAAACTCGTCTCCAAACAATAACATCAAGAGTTTACCTCTCGTCTCAGTTTGTGGTCCGTAAAGAAGAGTTACAACCTCAAAATTGCCTTCTTGGCTTACTAAAAGTGTCATGACACCCTAGATTGTGAGCAAAGATCACATCACGAGGCTAGCATTGACATGCTGCCACTATAAGAAAAGACACAGAGGGGTTAAATATCATCAGCATAAATGTTAAGTAATTATAGAAGAGATTTGCTTTCGCATGAAACTAAATATCTTTCAAAGTGCATGTAAAATCTTCTATCAGACTTAAACCTAGTAAATGTTTCAACCAAATGGGATCATTGGCTTTATCCCATTTTGCAGTAATACGAGAGATATGTAGTATCTAGAATACGTGTTGTAACTAATTATTAAGATGTTTCATCAGCAACTCGGTGAAGCTGGATGGTCACAGCATTTTTTACAAGTGGGATAGATTTTTTTTGCCGCTATGAAAGGAAAGACATTTAAGATGGCCACTTGTTAGTCTAGCCAGAGCAGTCTGGGAGCCATGTTCACATTTGATTTCTAGGGGATGTTCCTGTGTACCACTGGCGTGGGTGGAATACTCCATATTAAATTGAGCTTAGATCTTTCATTTGAGTAAAGTTATTGGTAAGTAAGCGAAGACGCAGTGACCGTTTCATTCTCACTACCCTCTTTGGTCAGTCTCTCTCTTACCTCTAATGTTAACATGTGATGGGATCCATTGGAGGTGGAAGTCGTGGATACAAGAGATCTTCCTCAGTTTGAGTAGAATACATCATAACATTTTATAGAAGTAACAAAACAGAGAAACATGAAATAAAAATCATAAAAATTATTCCTCACCCGTTGTCAGTTGCTAGTTCTGATCTTCATCACATTTTATAACTCAGAATACACAAAAATTATGTATATCATCTGAAGAATTATCTAATCGTTGCCGCATGTTCTATTCAAATACTGTAATAAATCTAAAACGATGTATAGAAGAAATTAAACAAACAAACAAACAAAAAACTGTTTTTCACAGACGATTCGGTATTTCTCATTCAATTAATTCAGTTCTCATTTCGCAACAGGCAAAAATACATAAAAACTCAAAATATCTATATTATAAATTACGAAGTAATTCTTAAACATTTATTTCCTCGTATAAATTCCAGAATGGATTAAGCATGATTTAATTCGCGATAATAAAAGATGGCGTTATTTTTGTTGTAGCCAAGCTTAGTTTCTCTAGATTGGCAACAAATCCAATATTCTGCTAAGTTTCAAATATAAACAAATATGTCCGCCATGAGAAAAATGATTAAACTTAGCCGCACTTAAACAACTTTTAAGTTTTTGATAATTCTGCAAACATTGCATGCAGATTTACTAAAGGCATAAAAACCTTAACCGGAAGATAAGAACAACATAATTCAATCATTTTTTAAAGCGAAAAATGCACAATTTACCAACATATAAATAAAAAGAAAGTGAGCTCATTGAGCCGAGTAACAGAGTGGATATAGATATATATATATAAATGTATATACTTTTGGTGCGGCCAATTGCTACCAAAATAGGACGTGCATATCTACATATTATAGCACTCCTATATACAAAATTTCAACATACTGAGACTACTCGGTTTTGAGTTATGCGAGATAAATCATACATAGGTAGGTAGGTACGTACAGACGCGACGGAAAAATCTCTTCAGAATCTATTTTAAATCAGTTTTATAATTTTTTGGGGGAAACTTGTCCTTTATTATGTTCTTACGTACGAATGTCACTCAAAAACATCGTTAAACTGCATTCGATAGAGGTCAAAATAGATATTTTCTTTCAAATATGATACCCGAAATTTTTCGCTATTGCAATAGTTCCTTTTTACTTCGTACAAGAAGGGGAACGTTTAGAATGTCGCAGATATAAGATTTTTAATATTAAAAGAAAATCCGCTAAATCAAAGACATTGGCAAATCATTAAAGTACTCAATGTGAACTGTAAACAAAGTGGTTAATGCTGATCTGAATCTTAAAAAGAAAAAAAAAATATAATGTGTATCGTGTTTCTCAAGGACATATCACCGAGCGGAGAACGCGCTGCAGAATTCTTTATGCGAGACATATATCCGGACAAAAATGGAAAAATGTTGTCAGAGTTGATGAATATTGGGTGCATTTAAATGATCGCAATAAAAAGAGATCCATATATTAACAAAGGTGAGAAAAAATCTTAAAGCATGGTTCAAAGAATCTTAAAAGATAAAGAGATTGGATAAAAATGTTAAGATCAATTCCATATATTATTAAGAACATATTTGATACCCAACTTTCAAATATAAACTAAATTCTCTATAATCATACTGCCCTCAAACAGCAGAACTACGCCAAGACAAACCAAACAGCCACGCGTCGAAATCCGCTGTTAATTTCCTGAACAAAATAGAACAAGAAACAGGTATTGAGCCCTATTACACATTACTTATATCCCTACGAAATATTCTGATGTATCAGCCATGGAATTTTGCGCTTTTGGACTTTTAAAAAGCGAATTGGCCAAACGTCGACGTAGGAACCTCCTTGGACTTACGAAGGTCTTTCAAGAGGAATGGGATAAAGTAGCTCTTCTGATACTACAAAAGGATTTATTGTCATGCAAATCACGGTGTAGAAAGAAAGGGAATAAGAAGGTTATCAAATAGAACATTTAAAACAAACCTTTTAGGAAAACTGTTTCTGTAAATACAATAAATTCGTCTAAAAATGTGCGAACAGTCTCTCTACACTTGGAGTTCACGAACGTTTATTTTATTTTAAAACTTTACTATCATCTCTTATTTTCCACTTAAGGCCAGAATGAACGCGTGAATATGTTTATGCAAATTGCACTTGCTAACGCTTAAGTATTTAAGTTGTGGCTTTTTACTCAAGAGTGTAGAAGGAAGGAGAAAGAGCTATCTTGCTACGAGTCTTCACGCGAGCTTGCTATCAGATACTGTCCGCCTTTAAGGCCAGAGGTTAACCCTCTTGAAAGTTAAAGACGTATTGTAGTTTTCCGCAGTTTGCGTACTACAGACGTAGTTATTTAAAAGACCAGTCATAGTGCTAGTCAGCTGTGTAAGATATTTAAAAGTTAGCTCTTATTTAAATTTTAGTTAGTTAGTAGTCTTACATCCTTTTACGTTCAGACTACAAGTGCTTGGTCTTTGTGTAGAGACATAAAGGTTATTTCGAAGCAGGAGACATGAAAAATGAGCAACGCCTTCGCCGGGAATCGAAACACGGACCTCTCGGTTACGCGTCGAGCATGTAGACCACTACACCACGAAGGCATGCGAAGAAGGCGGCAGAAATATCTTATATGCTCCTCCTTTTAAACGGCGACTGGGGTTTTGGGGACCCAATCGCCAAATCCCGGTAGTGGAGAATCATCATCCACCACCTTTTTAGTTCGGGCACCAGTTGTAGAGACATTAGGTTATTTCGAAGCAGGAGACATGAAAAATGAGCAACGCCTTCGCCGGGAATCGAACCACAGACCTCTCGGTTACGTGTCGAGCATGCAGACCACTATACCACGAAGGCATGCGAAGAAGGGGGGCGAAATACTTTATATTTGTATCCCGAAGTTCGGGAACGTTTGTAAAATCGATAAGCAAATAAAGGATAATTTGAACCCTTCTTATCTTTGTTGTATCTTGTACACACGCACGAACATTTTTAGTAAGCTCCCTGTTCCTACTCAGGATTATCGATATGTTTGCGAAATCAACTAGCATCTACAGAAGTCCTGATAGGACAACCTTTATGTTGATGAAACAGCTCAGAGTCGGTCGTTTAGGAGACAGACATGATTTAGAATGGTATATTTAAATAAATTTAAAATCTTGCACTAAGCTTATGAGTTTTATTTACTGTATATTCATCTAGCAGCAGGCTCAGAAAAAAAGGGTCGAAACAAGATGGCAAAATGCTGTCCTCTCGAGAATGAAAATTTTCATCTTAACTCTGTAAGATTTGTCTCTCTCTTGTGTAAAATCTGGAGAATAGTGACTGCACAGAAGAAGGGTTAAAACTACCCTTTATAACACTCTTTAAATTATTTACAACGCCTCAACTCGACTTTAACACGCTACGCCTCTGCTTGGGTGAAAACTGAAACAGTAAGAACCAAACTCAAAATTTGAAGATATTAAACTTCCAGCACGCGCGGTTTGCAATTTTACATGAGCACGCGTGCGTCGTACGTTTTACGACATGAGTTATTTTACCGTTTTCTTCACGAAAAATGACAGAAATGAGTGAATATTGATAAAAAATTTGTTAAGAAATAAAATATGAATCTTATTATTGCAAAATACAAAGGATATCGCATTCAAATATAAGTAAATTATTTTTTAGTTCTTATGTTAGTCAGATTGAAATGCAATGATGTATTTCATTATACAAAATTTAAAATTTGTTATTTAATAATTATACTTTAAAATCGAAGCTAATTTTAATATTCATCAAAGGCAAGTATAGACAAATAAAAAAGCAAAATACACTCACCTTGATAGGAAAAATATAAGTTCAGCCTTACTTGCTTCTGCAAGAAATTTACTTCTTACGGATTACAAAAACTCACTTTAAACTAACTTTAATTTTAACATTTTTATTTATTTCTAAAAAATACAAATAAAAGAAAATAAGGAATGATAATACTAGGAATAGAATAGCTCAAACTGTATTGTTCTCATATCCAAAAGTTTCCTCCCTATCTTTCTTTTCTTCATCAGATAATTCTTGCAGAATGCGAGCAAAATCGGCTGGTTGCACACATTTTTTTAGCATGAAAAACGATATAAAAATTACAGAGCCGAATGCATAGAAATTAAAATAATACAACGCAATTAATAACAAAATTACAAAATATTTTCTGAATTTTCACCCACGATCAGGCGTGTGTCCTAACTTTTACAAAAAAGCTGCCACGTAATACAAAAGCCCAGTAAAAAAAAAGAAAAGAAAATTAAAAGGACTTCCTATTGGCACATTCCATGACGTGAGAAAGGGTAGAAAGGAGGAATAGAAATTACCTTTAGACGTCTCAGCTTCGATATGCGAAACATGTGCATTAAAACCGAATTTATCGCAAACTCGCGGGCTGGAAGGTTAACAAGTAGTGAAATGACGCTACAGGGCTCAGACTATCCTGTTTCCTAGCAGAGCGTTGATAAATTTAGTGGCAGCAAAATAACCTCCCGTTTAACCAACAACAACTGCTAAGCCGAAGCTCGGGCTACAACAGGCACAGAGTTTTCCCACGCTCTCTAACTTTCCCTTCTAGAACTTGATACCTAAACCTTTTTCTCCCACTGGTAATATTTGCATTCCTTCACGCGCACTACCAAATTTAAATATTCTGGCACTGACAATTACGGGAATGAAGGCTTATAATGATGTAAGATCTCGCTGCCCCAACTTGTCAGAAACTGGGGTAGTGACTGCTACTATGTGTGAATTTACACAGAAACGTAAAAAGGGGTTGAAGCCCTTTTTTATTTTATCTTTAAAATGGCAAATGCGTCTACTTGACGCTCACAAACTGCGCCAACCCGCCGGTTCAACTCAAATAGAACGTAAAACTGAAAGTAATGATTAGATGAACAAATATCAAAACACTACAGACGAGGTTCTGAGATCCTAAAGTAACCGCGCTTTTAATTACCGCTGAGATTCAGTAAGATTACTGATTAAACAGTTGAAAACTAACTCTTCTGCAAAGCTAGGCACACAGGCCGACACGCGCCGATCTAAATTCTACCGAGCAACCTCACTAAGCGTAACTTCAAAGCAAGACTCTCTGGTTTTCTTTCCTATTTTAATTCAACTAGCTTCCGCTAAATTTGAATAAACTGCGCGTGCTACTACAATTTACACACTCTGGCACGGGCATTTCTAGGGGAAAATGAAGGCTAAACAGGAAAGATAACTTAAAATAAATGTTAGTTAAAATAAATATAAACCCTACAAGGAAATGACTTCAAATTAAATTTAACTGGTTATTTAAAATTAATATAAATCCCTGCAACCCATCAAAACTCATCTGATGTAATAAGGCTCACGGAACGATATTCGACTCATTAAAATCATAAATTTAATTTTTAAGGAGTTATACACGTTGCTTTCCCTAATTTTCGTTCTGTTTTGCAAATATTTTGTTATTATCAATCTTGCACGATCAAATGCTTTTAAGGAGCATAATGTACGTAAAGATTGTCCCAAATGTTCCCAAAATTAAGCTTCTTTTAATAGGGACTATTTTCCACATTGTTAAGAAGACTTCACGTTCGAAGCTTGCACGAAATTTCTGCAGTTCTATGCAAGAACATCTGCTCCTCTGAACAAGTTCTTCTTCTGCAGAACGTGCGTCAAGGTATGCTTCGGATACCAGGGACCCGCATACGACTATCATAAGGAAACAGAAAATACTTGACATAAGTAGGTTCCCAAAAAATGCAATTCCTTCTGTATTGTCATTCGGTCTTATCGAAACACATAAAAATATCGCACAAGCACTGTAAAGAACTGCCAAAAACGTATTGAAAGATAATTCGTCATCAACATTTTCGGTCGTTTTCTTTAAAAAATTGTAATAATTAATTATCCTTTCGTTGTAAATGCCTTGTCTCATACGTTGAGCCAAGTTACGTACTGCAACCTTAAGGTGATAACAAACTGTGGCATAGAATATGGAGAATATATAAATTGGCAAATATCCACATGCACTTACTGTTATTTCTAAAATAAAACTTAATATGTGGGTGGTAATACTTTCCTTCGATAGCATAAATAAATTGCAGAAATTTTTATAGTAACCAGGATGAGTACGTAACATAAAGACAGCTCTAGAAATTTCCATCAAGATTGATAATATAAGCGCGATACATATACTATGCTTAACTCTTTCATTGATCTTAGGATACAATATCGTTACATTTCTCATTAATTTACGTAAACGATTTATTTTCAAGGTTAAAGCAGTTTTATGTATTAGAAGCATTAAGAGCATGGCTATAATAACTATTTTTCTTAGCAGTGTTTTGCTTTCCGACAAAGCCGTTAATGTTAAAAGAATAATGTGGATTAAAGTAATGAAATACGATAATACTCGAAATAAACGCTTCAGATTGTAAACCACATTTTTGGTTATTTAGACATATGCTTTGTGTTAAATATTCCACTCATGTCAAAGAACACGAATACACATTTATACGGTGACTTCATTTTCCGAGTGTTAATTTTGTCATTTATTATATTTCCTGCTGCAGTACGAAGATAATAAGTAAATTCTTGTCAATATACACCTTTTTTTCTGTTTCCAGATAATTGTTAAATTGCTTATGCCGAAATTTCCAAATATGCTTTCCGATATTTTTTTCTACAGGTTGTTAATGAAAGTGCATTTGCATTATTAGGTTTCCTAATTCTAACTTTAGCATTTAGTTTCTTCAGCTTTCAATCGATTTTCTTTTTGTCTTTTCGTTGATTCTTTAGTATAATATTGGAAAATATGCGGATATTCCCGAGTCTAATAAACGGTAACTGAAACAAAAATAC
>KK116961.1:160453-231165 GCA_000611955.2 Stegodyphus mimosarum
CTTCGACTGTGAGCTTCAAATGCGTTAAGCAGTGGCTTCACGTATGACCGCTTAATGGAAACAGTTACAGAGCAAGTACTAACATTGCTACTAAGAAACCATTACATGATTAAAGAAGGCCGTAATTGCCATATTGCACCTTATCTCGTTCTTACCATTTTCTAGGCAATAAAGCTAATAGCCTCCCTTTATCAACTGGGCGGTTTCTAGGAGAAGAAAACTGCACGCCTTTAAACTTTTGTATTTTAATTTATTTTTTAAAATTTTTTATGTTTCTTTCGTTAATATTTTGCTGTGATGTTAACGATCGATTATCGCCTTAATGCAGTTGCTAAGGGTTTTCTGCTTCAATCATTATAACAAAATTTAAATTCACTAAAAGCAATGCGTTATGCGATACTTTTGCATTTACCCTTTATTTTTAAAGAAAGTCTGAAAAACTCTTTGCCATTTGAGTTGAATTACTCGCTAATTGCATTAGCATACAGATATTTCTATTATTAGCCCAAAGGAGCGTTAGACCCAAAGTGCTATTACTCTCAAAACGGCATTTTACATCGTTTCACTTTCTGCGTTGATTCACGTTTCAAACTGTTGCCACCAAATATTATCGTCCTGTATTATATTTAAAGAAAGTGAATAATGAAGAATCTGCATGAAAGCATAAATGTTTCTCTCATTGTGAAAAAACGTTACCTAGAGCCATCCAGTTTTGAATATGTAGTACTCCAACCAAACATGGGCACTTGGAAGCCCGAATTTTGAATTTCGTATTTGTTTCATTATCGATTTCAAATTTTATAAAACTTTAATGAATATTTTATTAACAAACTCTGTAGAGACATTAGGTATTTTTTTAAAACAGAAGAGATGATAAGTGAGCAATGCCTTCGCCGGGACTCCAACCACGGACCTCTCGAATACGCGCCGAGCATGCTGACTGCTACACCACGAAGGCATGCGAAGAATTCGGGAGAAATACCTTATAACTGAACGATTCCAAAGCGAGCAATGGCAACACTGAACGGAAAAAAGCATTTTTAGCTCCCGCACTCTAGATTGTGTATCGGCAATTCTAAAGTTATGCTCTTTTAAAATTATTTTGTGATATTGCCGTTGAATTGAATTTTATTGTTTAAGCGTGAAGAACATGGTAGTTAAAAAATAAGGGTAACACACAAAGCGTTCAAAAACACTCTTTTGGGAGCAATATAAAATCTGAAAGCTTAAAAATTTCCTTTATTATTATTATTATTTAATTCATTGTGGTATTTAAGAACTTTATAACTCGTTATTCGTTTATTCATGCATTTGTTTTGAAATTTATACATACATTCATATATACATACACACACTGTTGCAAAAACATATATGCACTAAATATATTTAAAATTTTGCTTAATGAATATTTTCAAAAAAAAAAAAACACACGAACATATCACATAGAAAAAGAATCAAATTTATTTTGATTCTTTTTCTATGTGATCAAATTTATTTGATCTCTCTGAAATTTTAAGTTCGGTACCTGCAAGATATTTTTGTTGCTTACACATTGCAATTCAAATATATTGACAGCTAAATATTAAATTCTTAGTCTGATATACCTGCTAAATAAATTTAACATGTTTAATTAATCTTTAAATTAATTACTTTAATTTATGGTAAAAAATTAATTATGAAAACTTTTTAAGCATTCACAGAAAATTTATTAAGTAAAAAAGAATTGAGAATAAATAATAGCAAGTTAGTCACCTTCTCTGATTGATATTGAACTTTTGTTTGATGCATAAATAAAAAAATTTTGAATATATATACTTGTATATAACTTCCTTATTTCTTATTACAGTTTGATAGCATTTCTATTCTGATACAATTTTGTAGCCCTAGGAAAAAGTTACAATAAATTATCCTTATCAAGTGCTTTAGATTCTCATCTCAAAATAATTTCATTAAAAGAAAATAAATCTGAAAGCTAAGATTTTATATTACGCCTAAAGGAGCGTTTTTTTAATGCTTTGTGTGTTACCTTTATTTGCTAAATATCATATTCTTCACACTTAAACCATGAAATTCAATTCAACAGCAATATCACAAAATAATTTTCAAACAACATATCTTTAGAGCTTCCAATATGTAATTTCGTGCGCTGGACATAATTTTTCTTTTTCTCCGTACAGGGTTGTCATTGCTCGATTGGAAATCGTTGAGTCTGTTAATCAAAAATTCCCTAACGTTTTACAAAATTTGAAATGCGTAATAAAACAAATTTCAGTTTTTGGGCTTTCAGATGCGCATATTCGAGTGGAGGACTACATTATTCAAAATTTGATACCTCTAGGTACGGTTGATTTTTCACACTGCGAGAAACAAGTAAAGAAACGAGAAGTAAGAAAAGAGAAGTAAAACAGCGCGTATTCATGCAGATTCTTCATTATTTTATTTCTTTAAATTATAATGCAGGGTTCTAATATTTGGTGGCAACAACTTGAAAAGGGAAACGCGGTTTGTAATGAACCAACGCAAAATGCCAAAACGAAATTAATAGCCCTTCTAGGCAAACTGCTCCTTTAGGCTAAAAGGAACGGTTTGTTACCGTTAGCTATAAAATAAGCTTATTCGTCATTTTGAGAGGTACTTGTACAGACAGGTATATATTATACAGAACTCGGAAATTAAAGGATTGAAGAGGAAATAAATTTTGTATTGCATTCGTCTTATTACAAACATAATTGTCTGCATAAATTACAAAATGTAAGTGCTTGTAGAGACATTAGGAGTTTTTGACGCTAAGAGACGTAAAAAATGAGCAATGCTGTCAACAGGACAATCTCGTACCGCTCGAACACTCGCTGAGTTACACTGCTCACTGCTGACCATTACACCACGAAGGCCTGCTAAGAAGGCGGGGAGAAATACGTTATACAATTCCTCTTTGAAAGGGCGACTGGATATTAGGCGACCCAATCGCCAAAACCTGGTGGTGAAGAATCATTATCCACCATTATTTTTAGTTCGGGCGCCACTGTTGAGACATAACGTTATTTCGAAGCAGGAAACAGGAAAAATAAGCGGTGCTCTCGCCGGGACTCGAAACTCGGACCCCTCGAATACGCGTCGAGTGTGCTGACCATTACACCACGAAGGCATACTAAGAAGGTGAGAGAAATACCTTATAGGGTTAGTTTACTTTACCATGTTTATGCTAAACCATTAACTTAAGCTGGCCCACAGAGTTTACTGTAATTAATATGCTTAATTTTCAGCGTAAAATTTATGCATGTTTAAAAAAATCCTTTCTATGTCTTTAAATTTCAAGCATAATTTTAAATAAACTCCACAGTTTATGACAGGTTTTATATTAGTACATAGAAATTTTAGTTGTTTTAATAGGCAAATGGTATTTTTATGACTGAAATAGGGAAATTTAAGGTAAATATTAAACTTGATTTATCAAATTAACGTTTGAGTTTGAGTGATGCAAATTATTGAACGGCATTATAGGAATTAAGTTGTGGGGTTGCACCCTTTTATTTCACAGTTCAATGTGAGGAACCTTGTACACCGATAAGCGAATAATCGCTTGAGTCTGTGAACAGAGACGTAAGACTAAAGAAGGGTTAATTACCCTTTATTTTTCAAAATAAGAGTTAACACAGTCGGCTCCTATCACAGAGCATACAGCAAAGCCTCCACTTGGATTTGAACTCAAATTAATAAGAATTAAAACTTAACTAATACTTAACTAAAAGATATAGCTAAAGCTATCAAGATTCTAAGTAGTTGGCCCCTAAATCTCAATTAAGTAGGTGAAGCTATCAAGCGTCTGAAGTACAGCGAGTTTAGTAATAGCTTAGAGAGAGAACTATGGACATCTCGAGTACGCACCTAGTGTGCGTACCATACAGCACGAAGGTATGCTAAGAAGGCGGGAGAAATACCTTATAGGCTTTTGTAATTTTGCTCATTCGAAATCTCTCAAAGTAACGGGTCCCGTTAACCTAATGTTAATTGATAAGTAGCTAACTTTAGTAGAAGATAAATCGTTGAAATTACTTTGAAACAGAGGAACAGAACTCTTTCCGTTGTGTTTGTATTCTCAGATGGATCTTCGTACCCAATAAGTTAAAACAGAAGAGCTTTGCTGAATTTCTGCGATGTCCAACAAACAGAAAAGTAAAACAGTGTTTATCATGCGTGGTTTCAAAGTTTGTAAAGAATGCAGTTAGGAAATTACTAGTTACGTTAGATTAGTAAAATTAGCGGACAAATTTCACAGTGCATATCAAATCGAAGTGAATGATAACTATTGTGTTATGCAGATCGTGTTATTCTGTTTGCACTGAATATCAGCTGTTGTAATCGCATGACCGAAACCTCTAAAACTCGGGCAGGCAGATAATTAATAATATATCAACATACGTAAACAGAAATATCGGGTAGTGTTTAAACTATTATCATTTTTAAAAGGATCACTTAAATCAGTAAAGCATAATTTGATTTTTCACTCTGCGAAATTAAAGTTATTGACAGACGAGGCTCTAACACCAACAAATACCAATTACCTAAAAAGATGAAACACTGCCGCATTAATTGGGAAATATTTACAATTCTAAGAACGATTCTAATTTATTTCGAAGTAAATTATGTATTTAGAAAGGGCACTTAATTGGCCGTTATCGTGACGAAAAGTCATCTGCACGGGTCTAAAGTAAGATTCGAAAATTCTTTATCAATTTAATGAGGCACAAATATATGTGTTTCACGTTTTGAAATGCCAGCGGTTTCTACGACATATATCCATAAGTAGTCCTAGTGTCTAGATGAGCTGACCTAAATGGTAACTGTTCTTAAGACGCTACCAATAAGAAGCTATCCAAGCAGATTTTGTTTTCATCTAACATTTACTACAAACACAGTCCTTGCCGTTCACCGCATTTTGCGATATTTTACTAAGAAACCATCGCACTAAACGCTACACAGTTATTTTATTTCTTAATACTAGAAACTGAGCGTTTTTGCATGTTACAGCTGCAGCAATGATATTAGAGTTAGTTAAAGAAACTGTATAAACATAATCGGAGAGCCAAGCCGTAGGCCTAAAGCAATATTTGGAAGCAGAAAAAAGAAGTGTGTCCATAAATATCTGACCGTTAATCAAGAGTGTAAGATTAAAAAATATAATGAGCTGTGAAATTAAACTCATGTGTAAGAAAAACAATCTACCTTACAGAATTATAATTATGCTATTTTATATCAGTGGAATCTTTAATGCGAAGATGATTTCAAAAGATGGTACAGCGTTTCTGCTGAAGCGTTTTTTGCAAGTGATATCTTTTCTGCCGAACATAATTCACATTCTTGTCATAATATTTACTGGAGTGAAATGGGGACGTTTTCCATGGGCGTTTTGTGTTCATGCATTTCAGGTTATCGTGGTAATCACGAATAAAATTTCTTTATTCTTCAAAATCAATCGCTTGGAAAAACTTGTGGATAACTTAACGCAATTGAGTTCCAAACAAAACAGCAGAGTCACATATTTCATATATACCTGGATTTTCTTAAATGTTTTCACGCAAGCTGCTGAAATAATCGCCTCATTTCGCAAATTCAGAAGTTACGATTTCTTTTTGTCTACTATATTCATGTTATCGAAAGAAAGTTTTATAGCAAAATTTCTAAAATTGCTGATGGTAATAGCAGTAAATATCTTCTCACAGTGGCCTATTTATGCAGTCTCTATATACTACGGCCTAGTTTGTTATAGACTGGCCACGGCATTTCGAAACTTGGCCAAATCTATGAGGCAAGAAGAGTGTGTTATTAATGAATGGATCATACGCTCTTTTAATTCACTGAAAATATCAGCCGAGCGAGTTGATAATGAACTTTCCTTCAATGTTTTCCTTGTAGTACTTTATAGCGCCTCCGCGATGTTTTTTCAATTATCGCCTAAAGTCTACCAACATGTAGAATGGACTATTCTGTTTTCGGTGCAATTTCTGGAAAGCATTTTGTGTTTTCTTATAATAACCATTTCTGGATCATATGTTTATGAAGCGTCTCTGGATGTCCGTTCTGCAGCACAGAAGCTTCTTCAAGAGAGCACATGGCCTTGTGGAGCGATGCAAAAGTTTCGGGCATGCATAGAATGTGATATTGCACTAACAGTGTGGAAGATAGTTCTCATTAAAAGGAGTCTCATTCTGGCTGCTATGGGAACAATGTTTACATACGTTGTGCTGTTTTACAGTTTTCCTTTCCAGAAGATATAAATTTGGGCAAGGATCTTTCCTTAAATTAAGAGCATGAAAATTCACAAAACTTACTCATTACACTGAAGGACCAGCACCGCTGAGATTTAGTGCGCCGTCCCGCTTTAATGTCTTCAGGAAACAATTCCGCTTCCTACACATAATCCATCAGTTTGTGAATTCTGGATCTGGATGTGTTTACCTGCCGGTCCATATTCGCACGACTGGCTTTGTGGGATTGAAATAGAAATGTTTTCAGCCAAGTGATTGTACTTATATTATGCTGGTCCAAGATAAAACGAAACGGCCATGACAGAGGAAAAAAAAGAGTGTTAGTAACCGAAAAGCATTAGTATATTCGACGACAGGATAGCGCACACAATACACGCCTCCTCGGATGCAGTGCACTCAATTTTCACACCTGACACAACTGTCTTGAAGAATACGGTTACCTTCTTTCTTTCACCCGACAGCGAGGCAGCCGATGCATTGAGCAGTTAGCATATCTGCCAGGTAGCCCCACTGACGGAAATAACTTGCTCAACACGCTTTGGTGCATATTGTTTTGAAGACGAGTGCTGGGAGGCGCAGACTAATGCAGTGCGAGTCATTGGTGTAACGATGAAAGCAGGGCGCAATGCGGGTGAGAAGAAATGTTTCAGTTTCACATCTACAGAGATAATAGAGATAGATGGTTACAGAGAGCGATGATTACAGAGTTAGATTGTACAACTTAAGTGTCATCAATAGGTATCCATAACGTGAACAGTATATGGGTACAGTGGGTAATTAAAATACATAATTCAAGGTTCATAATTCCAAGAAAAAAGTATGAACAGAAAAGAAGAGAGAAAGCTTACTATTGTTACTTAATGTAGTCGGCTGTTATTTTCATTTCCATTGCAACCTGAAGGAAGAGTATTACCAGAACAATCCACGAACACTTGACGCACTGGAATTGAATATATACACTGCCATCACAAACATACAACCGGACGAGTTATAGAAAGTCGCACGGAACGATATTTATCTGGACAAACTCTGCCTGAGCTATGACAGTCAAAATTTGCATCAGTATCTCTAGTGACAGAGAACTCACCTAAATATGTTTTTGTCTTCTTGTATAATATTACCTTTTAAGGCATTTTCTCACTCCTTTCTGTATGCCTTCATGGTGTACCTGAAAGCACACACGACACTTATTCGGGACGTCTGGAGTTTGAGTCTCAGAAAAAGCATTGCACATTTTTCTCGTCTGGAACATCAAAAAACCTAATGACTCTGCAGTGACATCCGAATTAAAAGGTAGTGATCGATAATGACGCAACCACCAAGGGATGAGTGACCCAGACACCGCGAGTTTGCAATTGGATGCCCTTATTCCCAGTCGCCTTTTAAAAGGGGAAGTATATAAAGTATTTTCTTTTTTAAAAGCCTTTGTGTTGTAACTGAAAGTACATTGGACGCGTATTCGGAAGGTCTGGAGTTCGAATCCTTGGGTGGGCACTGCACATTTTTCTCGTCTCACACATAAAAAACTAATGACTCTACATCCTTACAGTTCATGTGTATTCTTCATTTGCTTTGGGTTTTGCTATCTTCGGCCAGCCTATAGTAGCCGTGTTATTCAGAACTCCATTCACCACAAGTACCATTGCAATTGTTTTATTTTTCAGAAGTTTGAGTTCATCATTAGAAGAATATTTAGGATCCGTGCTCATTTTGGCTGCTGTGAGAACAATGTTTGCATATGTTATGCTATTTTACAGTTTCGAAACCCAGTAGGGCATGAGAATATATTATATCCTAAACCTCAGTTACTGACAAGGGTTAAAATGTTATTTTCTGCAATAATGACATTTTGAGTGAAGTTCTGCGTTCATCTAATCTATCCAGCTCTTATTAGAGCAGTTACTTAAAATTATCTAACAAAGATAACCCTGAGAACCATCATTCGGATGTCATCAATGGTAACGAAACATAAGACTAGCTAGAAAAACGGATTACCTACATACGTCTGCTAGGCTTGAAATGGTTCATTTCTTTAAGGAGCTTGAAAATTATCTTATAAATCTTCAAAACTCTTTTTCAGTGCCGTAAATAAGGAAAGCGGTTAATGAAGGCTTTAGAAAGAATGCTGTTCCTAAACTCTCAGGCATATATAAATGAACTAAGAACCGTATTTAATATCAAAAATAAGAAAAAATGTTTCTCAACTGCCAGTTGTTTTGCTCATATATTCTCATTCGAAAGTGATCTTGTGAGTCTTAATAAAGAATAATTGCAAGATATAAAAATTCAATATTAAGGTGGTAAAACAATTTGGGTAAATTATAATAAACTGACTTAACTATGATGCTTCTGTAATGAATAAAAATAGCCATACCTTCTCTAAATTTGTCGTTGGTTTCACCCTAATACAACACAGTTATATAGGACAAATTCTGTAGCTATAAAATAATGTACTTTTAGTACAAAAATTAAATTCCTGCAGAAATTTTCACTGCAAAAATTTCACTTTAAAATTATGTGCACTAAAATTTTCAAACCTTATTTAGTAGACAGTTGTTCGGTGCTTCTCACGCTTCGTTATTGATTTTGTAGGAAGCGCAATCTTCAAAGAATATATCGTTGGAAAAGGAGATTTTGAGGCCTATTTTTCTTTACATCAAAAAACCTAATTTAAATTAGGAAAGAGAGCTGCAGGGGCCTTTAAAAGAATATGCTTCGTGCTTCTAGAAACATCAGTGAGTACTCCTCAAAAGTTGTTCAGTGGATATTTTTCAGGAGATGAGAGCCTTGAAGACAAGCCTCGTGTTGGTCGTTCATCCAACCGCGACAACAAAGTCCAACTGGAGAAGGAAATCCAGCAAAATCCTCAGGAAGCCTGCCAAGAGCTTGCATACATATTTAAGTATCTGTCGAAACTATTCCATCACATCTTCATAACTTTGGGATGACATGGAAAGCAAGTTCATGTATTCTTCACGTCCTATCCGAGGAGAACAAGCTCCAATGTTTGAACATTTACTTGTGTTTTCTGTCTCGCCATAATAAAGCATCGTTTCGGAACCAAATCATGACATGGGATGAAAAATGGATCATGTTTGATGACTGGAAGAGGAAATATCATAGGTCTAGTTCAGATTCTGTTTCATTAGCCACTAAACCGGACATTCATTAAAGAAGGTAGTGCTGTGTGTTTGGTGGACCAGCGGTGGCATATTCCAAGATGGATATTTAGAATGCTGAAAATCTAAAATGCCCGAGGTCTACTTGTCAAAACTATTAAGAGTTTCAGCTGAACTGAACCAGAAGTAGGCAACAGCTGTCAACAGAAGAGGAGTTCTCTTCCTCCAAGATTATGCAAGACCACATACGGCAAAAGCGACCAAAGATGTGACCAAAATATTGGGCTGAGAAGTTCTGCGTCAGCCACTCTATTCCCTGAACATCACCCCATCCGACTATTATCTAATTTTGGCCATGGATAACACCCTGCGGAAACAGTAGTTCCGAAAACTCAATGATGTCGTACCACAATTTTTGGACTCCAGAAAAAAGGATTTTTTTAAAAAGCCATTTCTATAAATGTCTGGTGTCTTGTTAGGAACATGTAACTGAAGCCAATGGTAACTGTTGCGAAGAATGAAGTGGCTGTTTAAATTTTTGTGGGACGTTTTTGAGAAGTGATGGAAACCGCACGAATTTTCTTGGTTACTTGATAAGTATAATTAGTGATTTGCTAAGTATTTGTCGTCTCAACATCATTTTACTGATTTTTATAAATTGAATTCTCTGTGGCTGGAAAAATGATATACTTTACAAGATGCAACCGCATTAAATTTTAGATGAGATTTCAAAGAGTATTGACAATATTGATAATGATTATTGAGATTTCAAATAATATTGTAACAATTGATCGTTTATTCATCTACATTCAATAACGTTTCTGTTTAAATTTTTAACATCATTTCTTAATGTAAAATTTCATAAATTTTTACTATAACTATACAGCATCGATCTACGCATTTAATTATTCTGTGCTTAAGTTACTATATGTTAATTTTTTTACGTAGGAAGATCAAGTGTTCTTGACAATTTTGTTCTACATATTACCATTTTCGGTTTACTCTACATTTCCACTGTGTGTATTCTCTTATTTATTTAAAGAAATCAAATTTCCAAGTGCCAGTCATAGTGTTCACGACAAAGAGTTTAGAAGAAGAAAAATGTATTCTTTTATTCTTTCGAAAACAATGACCTAAAATCCATCAGCAACTAATTAAAATTTCACAACGATTTCTTATTCCATTTCATAAAAAATGCAGCAAAATGAAACGCTCCTACAAAATAATGAACAGATGGGTATCAAGATTAAAATGTGATTCGCAAACATTTTGAATTTCAGTAACATTAATGAAGACTGAGAAGACTAGAAAAGCCATTAAAGCATATGCAAATAAAGTAAAAATGTAAGAATGTAATATAAAAAATTGATTTTCGAATCTGCGAAATTATTTAATGAATTAAAAAATTCTTTTTGCCACGCGCAAGATATTGATTTTGAATAATCAATAGTTTGCCATGCGCAAACTATTGATTAGTCTAGATAACGTCAGTACTGGAAGTCCAGATAAAGTCAGGCTAGAAGGCAATGCCAGTAGGGTTTTTAAAAGCGCAAGGTTTACAAGTGCAAGATGTTTCAACGAAATATTGACGGTCTGTTAGACTCTGTGAAAAATAAAAGCGATTCTCTTCAATGATGAATTGTTTTCTTGTTCAGTGCACCTGGCGCACTATTTCAAGGGTAGATTCTGTTTTTACATTTGGTCCACAAGAACTAAAATTTTAAGTTATTTTCTATTTTTCGAGAAAGCGAGATAGCAAGGTTAAAAAAAGACTAGCGATTTTTTAAAAAACGTTTTCGTATATGTTTTGCTATACAGTTGTTGCATTTTCTCTTACATTTTAGAAAACCTAGTGCTAACGTTAGCAAAAAAATTCAAGTAGGTAAACCTTATTTTACGCTTATATTTATAATTTTGAAACTATCTTTCGTAAAACTTCGACTAATTAGAAAACTTCATATTTTCATTAAATATTTCGAACACTGGAAAATTTATGACATCAGTTCTGCTTTGGAATTTAAGAAAGAAACGAAAATAAAAATTATGTCCGATACGAGCTCTCCCTACAAGGAAATATTTCTTTTCTTTTATCTGAGTGGAATTATTAATATGAAAGCAAGTACCAGAGAGCAAAGAATGGTAAGAATCTCCAGGTATACATTGCATTTATTTCTAAGTCTGCTTACAGTTCTGAATATTTACTTCACAATTTGGCTTTCGATGCAGTACCGAAACCATGCAGTGACATTATTGGACGTTATCGTTGTATCAGCGGCTCATCTTCATAGAGCCAGCATGTGTTTCAAAATCAACGACTTGCAGGAAATTGCAAGAAAAGTCTCCCAACTGAATTCTAACTCTAACACTGGCCTCAAATATATGATACGTATATGTACTGCATTGATTATCGTGATGGATGCAGTGGTTACTATTGCCTCATGTTTTGCTTTGAGAAATTTTCAACAGATCTTTAATTCAATGTTCAGCTTTTCCATTCGTGGGACAATAATTACCGAAATAATAGAAGCACTTTTTTTCGCAACCTATGCACTATTTTGCAGGTTACCAATCGAGGTTTTTGGCTTATTCTACATGTTAATTTGTTATCAACTGAAAAAAGAAATTCGAAAGGTAGCGCAATCCATAAGGAAAGCAAACACATTTGACAACGAACGGCACTTCTGTCGCTATAACTATCTTAAGAGATTGGCAGAACAGTTTGACAATCAGTTCTCATTCAACGTTTTTCTGGTTTTGCTATATAATACAGGTTTGTTATACTACGAAGTGTCAGTTATTCTGTTTCCTACAAGAAAATACAATCTGGTGGATTTTCTCATGTATTCAATACATTTTATATGCACCCTGTTACCGTTTTTCGCCATTACTGTGTCAGCTTCTGTCTTATTTGAAGCTTCTGTGGACGTCGGTTCGGGAATAAAGGATCTTCTCGAGAAAAGGTGGTATTCGTGTGGAACTCAACAGGTAATACGCGCTTTTGCGCAAAAAGAAATTGTGTTAACTGTATGGAAAATAGTTCCAATAAAAAGAAGCTTCACTTTAACAACGATAGGTACAGTTTTTACTTATGTAATTCTCATATGTAATCTTCTGTATGCAGAAAAATGAATGCATTTGTACTTAGAAATTAAAGATGTGGCTACAAGTCCAGCTTACTTATAGCTGCCCTTTAATGATTCCAGAATAGAAAAAAATGGTGCATATATTCAGTCACCTGTTATTTATGATTACTGAGCTCTCTCATATATTTATATGAAAGAAAATCAGTCTGAATCTTCACGTAATTTTATAAGGTATTTCTCCGGCCTTCTTAGCATGCCTTCGTGGTGGAATGGTCAGCACACCAGGAGCGCATTCGAGAGGCCCGAGGTTCGAGTCCCGGCGAGGGCATTTCTCATTTTTCATGACCCCTGCTTCCAAATAAATCCTAATATCTCTACAACGGCGCTCGAATTAAGAAAGGATGGTGGATGATGATTCTTCTCCACCAGGATTTGGCGTCTGGGTCCCCTAATTCCCAGTCGCCCTTTAAAATATATTAGGATATAAGGTATTTCTCCGGCCTTCTTAGCATGCCTTCGTGGCGTAATGGTCAGCACCCTCGACGCATATTCCAGAGGTTCGAGTCCCGGCAAGGGCGTTGCTCATTTTTCATGTCTCCTGCTTAGAAATAACCTAATGTCTCTACAATTTAAACTGAAATATAACTAAATTATTTGAAATTTGAGTAAGCAGATTAAATTTTAATCATTTATACCTATCCTGGGCTACTAATATGTACTATGGACTAATGGACTAATATGTACTAATGGACTTGTAAGGTTTAACCTCAGTTTATTAACAGTTATTTTAAGTTTTGTATCTTTCCTATCTTATTCTAATTTCAGCTTACAATTTCCTGCCAGAGTGTAAATTCAGAAACGCAGTGAATGAAAATGAGAAAGAGTACTATTTAAGTCGTGACTTCAGCGATTTCGAGGGAGAGAGTCTGATTCCCTGACTAGCGCGCGTTTGCCTTTTGGCTACGTCTCTCTTAGCTATTGCTACGCTCGGCCATACCTTAGACCCTTGCTTGGCTTTGCCGATTTAATTAATACTTAGGGGCCGACTAAGTTAGATCTCTGATAGCTTCGGCTATCCCTTTCAAATAGCTTAGTTAAACTAGTTTCGTTTAAATTATTATTATTTTAAGTTGAAGCCCGAATGGAGGATTTATGTGAAGTTCCAAGTAGGAGCTGGTTGTAAATATACTGAAAACTAAAGGGTTGTAAACTCTCTTTAAGTCTTACGTGTTCTGTTCACACACTTAAGCGATTATTCGCTTGTCAGTGTTCGTGGGGTTCTAAGTTAGAACTTTAGGATTAAATAAGGAAAACCCCACAGACTATGCACAATAAATTCAGAATAGCGTTACAGTAAGGACTAGGGAAGCATGTGCATTGATTAAATATGTGATTTTACGCACAAGTAAAAATTCAAAGTGTAATAAAAAAAGAAAGTTCTTTATTATTGGCTTTTGGGCACATTTAACTAAAGCGTCATATTTTAAGCGCTTTATATAATTTGGATAGGTTCTACATACTGACATGTATGGGAATTGAGAACGCGTTGGCTGAGTTCATCAGAGGAATAGTGTAACTCACCATAAAACTAATACTGTAGATATGTTCCATACTATTGAGGTGAATTTTAAATGCTGCATTCTTGCGCACCGGGACAATGGAGCTGCATAAACTGAAAGAGTGGTTTGAAAAACAGAAGATCACCAAAATAAGTTTGACATATAAACCGCTAAATAGGATAACTGAAACCATTCTTTGTAGGAAAGCATTCAGACCGAGAAATTTTCTCCTCACTTAGGACAGAATCATCGACAGTCGACAACCACATCAGAGGAGCATTTTTTAGCTTCAATTGGGAAGAGGCACAAGTGGATGCCAGAATATATGATTTCTGTGATTTACGAGGAACCAATCAGCGACATTTCCTCTATGCATCAGGGTTCACGAAAAGCACGTACTTTGTTTTCATCTCAATTTAAACCGCGCTGCTTCTCTTTGAACTTAAATAACGCAATTACCATTTTATTACGTATGTTACTAGATATTATGAATGTACTATTATATATGCAAGTGCGAAAAATTAAGATACGACTATGAGGAAAATCTTTTCTTATGCATGAAAAACTTTGGTACTTTCTCTTTATCTGCACTCCCAGCTTAAATTTCACTAAATTCGGAAAATATGCGTACGATAATAGCAGGCCATGTACCGCAAACATGTATTTACATTTTTTATATTTAAATTTTATTGGACTATTATATTCACACATGTCAAAAGAGATAAAGTTAAGCAAAAAGTAAATTAAATTTTTGCTCCACATGATGATTTTCAACAGAAACTTTAAGCAAATTAAAACCTAAACTGCTTTTGAACAAATTTTGACTACTCTGCTCAACGGACTTCGATATGTTTTGTTTCTGATTGTGAAAATTCCCAAAAGAGTCAGAAGTCGTTTATCAGGACAAATACTAACTCTGTCTGAACTGAAACCGAACCATACGCATCGCTTTGTATGATCACACATCACATTGTTCGGACGTACAAGGGTATAGTCATTCATTAAGAAGACAGGCATACCGAATACTGCTAGAAATGAAAAACAGTTTGATTTTAACTTATATTTGCCGTTTTCAAGCACTAAAACTACACTTTGCTTTCAAATAAAGCTAACCATTTTTTCTTCTGAAATATTTTTTGTCTGCTGCCCCGAATAGCCTATACATGAAATTTCAAGGAAGCACTTTGATTAAAACAGACATTCAATGGCTATGAATAATGCCCCTTTAAATCTATTCCTACTACGGAAACATGCACTATGTACGTATTTCTTGATTATGTATGAATTTCAAGTCATAAATTTAATGGCTATAAACATAGGTCTTTGCATGAAATGTTTATTACACTAAATAAGAAATCATTAAAAATATCAACACCATGTATGAAATAAAGTGGGACGGTGTTGTTGATGTGATGACCGCAAGTTGTTTTCAGACATTGCCGGTCTCGTGGAATCGTCTGTAATTGGTTGGGAATCAACTGCTACTTGGTTTATTTACAGTAAGACGTTGCAGAGATACTCACGTTTTACTTAATAACTAAATGTTGAAGAAATAATCACTTAAGTTCAGAAACAGAGACGTAAATTCAAGAAGGGTTAATTACCCTATATTGCTCAAAATAAAGATTCACTGATGGTCCCTTTCTCAGGGCGTACAACAAAGCCTCCACTTGGGCTTAAAAATGTAAGGAATAAGAACTTAATTATTTACTAACTAAAAGGGTTTAGCCGAAGCTAAGACAATTCTAAACTAGTTGGCCAGTAATATGAAATTAGCCAGCTAAGCTATCAAGAGCACGTAATACGGCCGAGCATAGTAACAGTTTGGAGTGACGTAGCCAAAAGGCTAACGCTAACTATTCAGGAATCCTAATTTTCTCAACCGAAGTCAGTGGAACTTCGACTTAAACACTTTCTACGACTCATTTACATTTAACGCGTTTCTAAAAATTCATCCTGGGAAGGAATGGTAAGCTGAAATTATGAGATACAGGAAATTAGCTTTAACTTAAAAATAACTGTTATAAACTTAGGATAAACCTTACAATATTAATGGCAATGTTTGACAATATTAATGGCGATGTTTCTGAAGGTAGCTGTCCTTTCTAATTGATTCTGCTGGCCGCGGACAGAGCTTGGGAACTTGCATAAAGGATATGATAGAACATGATAGTTAACAGGTGACGAAGGACGGGAACAGTGGCTCCTAACAAAAGTAAGCAGATATATGTCTTCCGCCCTCCACTATCTTGAACCGGCAGCTTCCTCGAGTCTCAGGAGGCCTGCCTCAGGAATGCATTTGCTTCTCTGTGGTGTTGCACGGACAAACACGGACCTGGAGGATATTACATGAATGCGTTAGCTGCATGAATTTATTAGCTGTTAGAATGTAACAGCTAATAAATTCATGCAGCTAACGCATTGTTTAAATATATCAAATACTAATAATAAAATTAATACTAATAATACTAATATTTCTTAAATATATCAAATACTAATAATAAAATTAATACTAATAATACTAATATTTCTTAAATATATCAAATACTTGCAATACTGCATTAAATATGATCCATCAGTTAAATGCATCGATACATCGGATACATGATTAAGTTACTTGGATACATTAGTTATGTACTTGAGAGCTTGAATACAGTAAGACACTTGAATACATTAAACCTGTTTTCTTTCATTATTTGAGAACTTGCGTTATTTGAGTACTGACATGAGTTGATATAATAGATACATGATTATGTTATATGAATACTGCTTATATATTTGAATCTTAGTTATATACTTGGATACTTGATTGCAATAAAAACACTTCGTTAATTAATGACGTTAACTTATATAAATTAATTATATGAGTACTTGAGTATGGTTGTTGACACTTGTTTATTATATGCGGCTTAAGTGTCTGTCGCAGTTTATTGGTTGCTTGCGCAACTGTACTAGCCAATGGGGTGAAGTTGCTGCGGCATTCCAATAGTAAAACAAATTTTATCACACTAGTTATCATTGTTTTAATTAAATTATCATGGTATTTAAATATTTTTAATTCATACAATGGTTGCTTATTATGCATTTAACTATATTTACGTATGAATTACCTAGAAACGTACAAACGTTTAGAAATTAAAGGAGACGAAACCAACTAACGAGTTGTGCGTAGTACATCTCATCAAGTAGGTTTACCCAAACTCTTATGGTAAATATCCTTTCGCGTAAAGAGTTTAAAATTTTGCCCGATTTGATTCCGACATTGTATTTTAAACTGAATTTTCAGTTGAACGCAAATTGAGCGTGTCAGCGGGAAGGTGAGCATTTGTTTGCATTAGCAATCATCTGTTTTTGAAACAATTTAAGGCTAAACCCAAATTGAGCATGTCAGGGGAAAGGTGAACATTTGTTTGCATTAAAAATTATCTATTTTACATAAAAACTACGTTTTAACGTAATTTCTTTTAAGAATGTCTCTTAGAAAATACAGCACTGAAGAGGAGAGAAAAGGAGCTAAAGCTGTACAAAAACGGCTTTCTCGACAACAAGAAACCACTGAGCAGAAAAAGAAATGTACCACCAGTGGTTTCCTTCATTACACTCTACTTGAAGCAATTAAGCAAGTAGAAGGGGGAAACCCCGTGGGGCAGTAAGCAAAATGGCGTCCTCGCCGTCTTCTCTCGGTAATTCAGTTTGAATTAACAGACACCTTTACACAAATAATTTTAATTACAATTTATAATATCTAGAACAGTGGTCATTTCGTATGACCGCCGGGTTTTCTAGGATATATATATATATATATATATGATGTTTTTAACGATATATGATGTTTTAAACGTATAATTAGACAGATGGATGCATAAATCAACAACTTTCAGACGTGGCCGTTACGAAACATAGTTTTATTCCATGACAATTCACATCGATCATTTTTGCAGACAAGGTATTTGCCCAATCATAGTTATATACTATAATTGTTATATACCCGGAGAGCAAAAGGGGGACAATCAAGCGTAGTAGCACAGCAGTTTTGCATGGCAGGAGAAGTTAAGAAGAAGTGACGTAATTGCTCGCTAGGCAGTATTTATACTACTTAGGTGCATTAAGTACAGTTAAGCTGCTATTATAGTTCGACCGTCTCAAACACAACCCTGGCTGGCATTCTGCCAAAACACATAGCTTCGTCCAAAAGGGGTGTTATTACTTGCTGCGATGTGAAAGGTCACGTGAAAGTCTTCTCTTCTCCGGAATGAGATATGCTGGAAAGAAAGAAAGTCTCCATTCTTCCACCCTATTTTGAGAATAATTCGGTCCGAATGGCGCATGCGTGTTTGCGCTGATGGTCGCGGATAAGGCGGTCAAACTATAGTTAATTTTTAGTCTCTTTTTGAAGCAGCTTTATGTAACATGGAAAAATTTGTAGCTTTTACAAAATCTAGAATAATACATGTAAAGAAGAATGCCTGTTTATGTGTCTGTTTGCTTGTTCGCGTTATTGATTTCTGATCAAATATGATTAATTTTTTGTCACAGTGAATCGACTAAAATTGAATATAGTTGAAATATGGGATAGAACTTGATCTTTTACGACCATTTGATTAGAAAGACGAAAATCATTAAAAACTGCGTGCCATTGTTGCTGATATAATGAGAGAGAATCAACTTATTTTTCTGTCGAAATTTTTTATGTGGGTTCCATATCGCATCAGACTGAAAAATGTACGAATATGAATCGTATTTTTTTTCCATCGTTATTCGAGAAGGATTAGAGCGGTATCGTTCTCTCTGTTGTTGGATGCATTACTCTCAATCTAACTTAACTACCATCGGGTAATTTCAATCTAACTTAATGTAACTTAACTGCCATCGGGTTCCATATATCGTCAGACTGAAAAATGTATGACTATGAATCGTATTTTTTTCCATCGCTATTAGAGAAGGATTAGAGCGGTATCGTTCTCTCCGTTGTTGGCTGCCAATCCTGCTAATAATAAATAATCAACCCTAATAATAACGGAAAATAAAGGGAAGGGGAACATTAATAAAAGTGAACATTAAACAGAAGAGCTGAAGTTGTCATCGACTGCATAAACAATAAATTAAATCAGGTAGCAAAAATATGAAATGAGTACAAAAGCATTAGTGTAATCGAAGGAGCACTGCTTCGGGTAGCGTAATGGCAGACCGCACATTCAGTTGAATAATGTTAAACGAATTATGCATACTGCGCATGCCCAGAAGAGAATTTGGCGCAATTAGGACTTTGGCGTAACTTTAAAAGAAGATAAATATGGTATACGGTTGATGTTCTGTTATCTGGACATAAACAGTTTGGAGTTTTAAAACTTGTTAGGTTGAACGTTGATTCATTACTTAGGTGTAATACTTAGGTGTAATGACTATGATATTAATGACCCATGAGTGATAAAAGACCTATGGCTGTCTTAATTAATTATATGACCTAATATTGTAATGTCTCTCTCATTTGAATTGTATATAATGTTATTTATTTAGATCTATTAATTTACTTTTTCTTAATGGGGCACCAATTGAACTCTCACTTGCACATTGTACTTAGTGTAATTTCTCTTGTATTATCATACTTTGTTCCCATCAGGTCCTTCACCAGCCCCTTTTCAGTCTTTCCCAGGTCGCTTTCAGAGTCTTATGCTTTACTTTTGCCACGATCTATAAATTTCTTGATATCTGTTTACTCACACCATTTTGGTCTTAATATCTAATCTATATTCAATCAGATGTTACCTTAAGTTGCGATAATAGTTATAGTACATATATATTTAAAAAATAAATAGTTAATATTATGCTAGATTATTTCCCTGTATGATTCGAAGTACGTATTTTGTAGGATGTGGGGTAGGATTCATGACCCAGGTACCCTGGTGTTGCACCAATACACTCGTGAATTACTTAGGCGTAAATATCAATTGTAAACTCCCCAAATTTTCGTTTAAGAAGGATTACACGATGTTGTTTATTGATTGTACGTCTGAGGAATAAAAGCAATCGATTATTTACCATGCGTTCCATTCATAAATACTTTAACAACTTCAGAAATATATCTAGTTTAAATTACTGAATTAAAGCCAAAGAAATTGTTACGAATAACTGATATTAAATGTAATCTTTATTAACAAAATAAACTAAAACGAAATGAAACAGAAGCAAGTGCAATAAGCACAAAAAAAGTGTCCATAGTATTGCAATCGTAAAGAGTCGCTGAGGCCTACATGACGAACAGACTTTGTTTATTTTTATTCGCCAGTATTTTCTCCCAAGCCAACGGTACACTATTGAGCATGCGCAGTAAGCGAACTTCGTTAACATTGATCAACTCAATGTGCGGTTTGCCATTACGCCTCCGGGTCTTTTTCTGTTCACAATATCCTGGAAGTTATAATCTAATTGTGGGATACTTTCATTATTCATACTTTCAATACATTTGAAAAATGTCTTTGCGAAATTTCCCATGAAATTAGCTATGCGTTTAATTTTATATTCATCATGGATTGCACTGTTTCAAGCAAACCATCTACTGGCTGTTATAGAACTGCTAAATGTTCTGTTTTTTTGTTGTAATTTATAGTGATAACTTCAGGGATATTTGGAGCAATCTGCTATTTGCTGTATGAAAGATTGTGTTGTAGTTACTTCTTTACATTAAGAAATGACATACACAATCTTTCATTGCTGTATGATTCTTTCATTGCTGCATTTCATACACAATTTTTCATTGCTGTATGAAAGATTGTGTTGTAGTTACTTCTTTACATCTATTATTCCTATTTAAAATAAATAAAAGTTGATTTTTATTGCCCTTTGCCTGTTCATTTATATAATCTCATAAGATTGCGAGATTCAGGTAATATAATCGTATATAAAGAAGAAAGTCTATCAGTTTGTCCTCTAATAACTCAGCCACTACTATAACTATCGTCTCCAAACTTTCTACAATGCTTTTCTAGTTTCTAGAAAAGGCCTTTTTTCAAAAAAAAAAAGTAGCGAAGATCAGAGATATTAATTAAAGACTCAGAAAAACGATAATTTTCGCCATCATTTTCCCGAGTGGCAACAGTCTCGCAAGCTGGAGATAAAAATCTGCCTTATTTCGAACGTTGTTGCCACTGTTCGCCTTCAAATTCTCGAATTTGTTAATAAAACATTTTTAAGCTCTACGATGAAATAAAAATAACACTACCAAACATTAAATACATTATTCCCGATACCAAAAATTCGTGGGAAGCCATTTTGGGCTATTCCCATCTTCGTACAATTTTAATCGGCTGAACTATTAATTAAAAACTCTGAAAGAGCTAATTTTCGCACTCATTTTTCCGAGTGGCAACAGTCTGGCGCGTTGGAGATAAAAATGCTTATTTCGAAAAGTGTTGCTACTGATGGCTTTTCAAATCATACAGTTTGTTAATCAAAAACTTGTAAATTTTACAAAATCGCTCTATATAAAAAGAATGTCTGTTTCTGTGTTTGTTTGTTTGTTCGCGTAACTGTTTTCTGATCAATTATGATAAATTGTTTGCCACATTGAATCGCCTAAAATTGAATATAGGTGAAATATTGGATGGAACTTGAGTTTTTACGACCATTTTATAAGAAAGGCGAAAATCATTAAAAACGGCGTGCCATTGTTGCTGATATCATGAGAGAGATTTAGTTTATTTTTCTATCGAAATTTTTTATATCAATTCCATATCGCATCAGACTGAAAAATGTATGACTATGAATGGCAATTTTTGCGTCGTTATTAGAGAAGGATTACAGCTGTATTGTTCTCTCTGTTCTTAGATGCATTACTCTCAATCTAACTTAACCGGTATCGGGTATTTCTGCTAGTAATAAAAAATTAACTTTAATAACAACGAAAAATGAAGGGGAAATTAATAACAGCGAGCACTATACGGAAGAGTTGAAGGTGTCATCGACTGCATAAGCAGTTAACTAAGTCAAGTAGCAAAAATATGAAATGAGTACAAAAGCATTTGTCTAATTGAATGAGCACTGCTTCGTGTCTTTTTCTTCTTTCGTAAAAATAAGCAACAGTAGCAGAAACTCTGAATCACAAATAAACTGTAAGAATAAATATTGTTACGAGTTTTATATTAAGATGTTAATTTTAGTAGATTATAATTAAAATTGTTCAATTTCCCCGTGCAATACAGCGCGAGACAAATTTTAAGAGAAAGCTACGCCGGAAAAATAAGAATACAGGGACACGTGCATTTAACATTGAGTAAATGGATTCTCGGTAATTTGTAGTGCGGCTGAATAAATGTAATTGACCACTATGTTAGCTGCAATAGTAACTCCATCCTCTTATTTCTTTCGAGTAATTTCGAGAAACAGAAAGTGCTAGAAATATTTCGTGACCGGTTGAAAGCTATAAAAGGCCGGAGCGAGAGCGACTGAGTTCAGCTGCTTAGTTACTGTTGTTATCAGCTGCTTAGTTACTGTTATTTCCGCGTGAATTGGGAAATCTGAATTAGCTTTGCTTTTAGATGCGCTTTGCATTGCGTTGTATTTAAAGTTTTTAGAAGTTTGAAGTATACCTATCGATTATACTGCGTGATATTGTGAACACATGTACGAATATCTCTGAGGAAAATTCCGGAGTTCTGATTTTTTGATATTTCTTTGATGATATTTCTATTTTCTTATATTATTGATAAAATGTTTTTATTAATTCATTATCGGACTTGTCCGTTCAATATAATACGAGCCACTTACGCACGCACTTAGTTAATTTCCTCATCCTTTAACTAAACACCAATCAAAGGTATCCTCACACACCACCAGCAATTTTTTTAGAAAGATTTCCAATGCTTCAACAATAATGAGTACGACTACCCTTAATTTTCATGGTGTCAGTTCTCGAAAGCAGTTAGTGCTGCAAGCCTAAGATTCGGGTTTCTGTTTTTGCCTCACTTTATAAAAAAAATCTGATGTATACACCACGTGGCTTCCTTGTACGGAATATTAAATTATACGCATTTTTGCTTGCATTTCATTTAAACTTATTGGACTGAATTAAATCTACTTCGCTCGTAGCGCATAAACAACAATAGAATAAAATGCGCTCTTTAAAATTCACTGTATTTGTTTACGATAGCGACACTCTGGCGCTAGGCTCACTTAAGAGCGTTACATCTCATTCATTTCATAACTCAGAATGCACAAAAATTATGTATATCATCGGAAGAAGGATCTAATCATTGACACATGTTCTATTAAAATACTCTAATAAATCTAAAAGGATGTATAAAAGAAATTAAACAAAAAAAAAGTTTAAAGAATGAGAAATGCTGAATCGCCATTGAAACACTGTTAAACAGTTTTTCACAGGCAATTCAACATTTCTTATTCAATAAACTAAGTTCTCAATTCGTGAAAAGACAAAAATACGTCAAAACTCGAAATATCTATATTAAAAATTGCGAAGTAACTCTTAAACTTTTATTTCCTAGAATAGAGTCCAGGATTGATTAAGCATGATTTAAGTCGCGATACTAAAAGAAGGCGTTATCTTTGTTGATGCGAATATTAATTTCTCTAGATTGGCAACAACTCTACTATTGTGCTAAGTTTCAAATGTAAACAAATGTTGCCGCTATGGCCAAAAAAATTAGGCTTAGCCGCACTTAAACAACATTTGAATTGTTGATAATTGTAAAACTATTGCATGCAGATTAGTTAAAGACATAAAATCCTTAACCGCAAGATAAGAATAACATAATTCAGTCATTTTTAAAGCAAAAATGCTCAATTTACCAACATATAAGAATAAAAAACTGAGATCACTGAGCCGAGTAACAAAGAGGGTATATAAATATATATATATATTTGTATATTTTTGGTGCAGCCGATTGCAACCAAAACGAGAGGTACACAACTGCGTGTTATAGCAGTCCTATATAGAAAATTTCAACGTACTGAAGCTTTTCGTTTTTTAGTTATGCGAAATATATACATATGCACGTACGTATGGACGCCAGAGAAATGTCTCTTCTGAACCCATTTTATATCAGTACTGTAATTCGTTTGCGAAAAAAGAAAGAGTCTTTTATTTGTTCATACGTACAGATATAACACGAAAGAATCGTTAATTTGCATTCGATAGTTGTCAAAATGGATATTTTCGTTGACACCCGGAATTTTTCGTGATTACTATACTTCCTTTATTTTGTACAAGGAAGTAAAAATGGCGGTATTATACATTTAATCTTTGCACGGTGCATCTTAAAAAGGAAACATTCCTATGGTTTAGCAAGCTGAACTTGTATTACTTTTAAAGTAGTTCTCCCTCCTTCTTCGCATACCTTTTGTGGTGTAGTGGTCTGCACTCTGCGCACGTAATCTAGAGGTCCTTGCTTCGAGTCCCGGTAAAGGCGTGGCTCATTTTTCATCTTTCCTGCTTCGAAACAACCTAATGACTCTACACACTTACTTCTATCTCAAAAAACTTTAGGGTGATGCTAAGAAGAATTATTTCTTCATGATGTTTCGCATAGTTACCACTTAACCCTTTCAGTTCCAATTTATTTGTTTGTTTCAACTGACTTCATTTTTTACGTACTCATGGTAATTAGCACAAAGCATTGAAAAATATAATTTTAAACATTTTATTTTAACATGATGGGATTCCAGGGGCCTGGGACAAATATGTCCCACTGGGTGGTAATGGTGGGACATATGTGTCCCATTAGTACTGAATTGTTGACACATAAAGGAAAAAACCGGAAGAAACTATTTTTATTTTCATAAATTTTGTGTGATGAGAAGTAAAATAGTTTTTGCATAGTCGTATATTGCAGCCACACAAATTGTTTTAGTTTTTTTCTCTTGTTTTTTCTTGGTACAACAGTAACACTTTATTCTAATGGACCCTTCGATCTCCTGTATTCAGGAACTTGGAACTGGATGATGGTCTCCCATATTGTAGTGGTGATCTACGATAATGTAGTGGTAGTGCATGGTCTACCTTATACAATTTTGTAGTGGGGATTGTACACTGGGGAAATAAATTAAGAGAATTTGCATATCTGATCTACGATCTTCAGAATCACTGAATAGATTTTAATAAAATTTGGTGTGAATAAAATTTGAAATAATACAAACCAAATAAACATTCACCAGTTATAATAGACACGCATGTTCGTGTGTAACACTCATGAAAGTGTGAAGGTCTGAAACAGCGATTACAGAAGACACAAAATAAATAGGTTAATAGGGGTATAGTCCCTTATTACAGCCGCACAGGCCTCGCAGCGTGATGCCATACTGGAAATAGGGCAGTTTATCAGTGCCTGTGGTCCACTCATTCAGCAACGGTGTTTTCAGTTCCTGGATGGTTCTCGGAGGGGGTTGCGTGTTGCAAATGCCCGCCCCAGAGTGTCCTAGACATGGTGTATAGGTTTGATGTCTGGAGACCTGGCTGGCCAATCCATCCGGCGAATATCCTCACTCTCGAGAAATTCGTCGACCAGAAGAGCTGTATGTGGCCTCGCGTTATCGTCCTGTAAGATGAATTCAGGGCCCACTGCGCAACGAAAAAGGCGAACATAGGGCTCCAAGACCTCAATCTCTGTAGCTCACACCAGTCACAGAGCCTCTCTGAAAGACGTGGAGAGGGGTGCGGCCGTCCAACATGATGCCTGCCCAGACCATTACACCGCCACCGTCATAATTGTTGATTTCGCGGACATTGGAGGGTAGGTAGCGGGTCCTTAGCTCTCTCCGTATGAAAGTACGGCGAGAATCGGTGTTTAGGCTAAAACGGGACTCGTCGGTGAACAGAACGGTCGCCCATTGCTCCGTACTCCAATCACTATGCTGTTTGAACCATGCTAATCGGATTCTCCTGTCCGTAGACGTGAGCAGGACGCAAACAGCCGGTCTTCTGGCGAACAACCCTCTCTCATTCAGTCTTTTGGAAACAGTCGACCTTGATACACGGGATCCTGTGGCTGCATACAAGTCCCGAGAGAGCTGAAAATCTGTAGCCCCTCTGTTATGCCTCGTTAAAATGAACAAATTGCGATCTTCTATGCCCGTCGTTGCTCTTGGGCGACCCCGCTCAGAGGTTTCTCAATGGATCCAATATCCTGGAATTGTTTCCTTAGGTTTTGTTGTAGAACTCTTCTATTTCTGGAAGTTTCTTCTTTTTTTGTGAGTCTACATTTACACTCGGATGTAAGGTATTTGGTAGTAAGACATTTCTCCTCCTTTTTCCCTAATAGATCGCCAGTGTAGTTTCACCATTCTTTAGAAAACTGATTCTAATAACCTGGTTTTTGATTTCCTTACTTCATGCGGAATTTCTTCTCGATGTCTTTTTACTGTATCCACAAGACTTGTGTTTTTCATGTTAAATCTTTTAGCTAATGTTAGTAAGGAAAATAATTGCCCGCCGTCAAATTTCTACTTGAATTCAGATAACGGATTAGAAGACGCATTACTATATTTTCAGGAAGACCTTCAATTCCACTTCTCGATGGATCTTTTCCAAGATATGGAAAAACATTGCACATAAACTTCGAGTCTACACGGACTGGCAACCAAAATTGGATATGGAATTTTTCTGGTTTATTCGGCATATACTGTACAAATTTGCACCTGGCTTTGGATGGAAATAACTGCTTATCCTCTAAATTTTTCTTCTGGCTTATAGGAGATCGCACAGTTCTGTATAAAATTATTCTTAAATATCTGAAAAAGTGCAAACTTATCCCTTTCTAAACGCTGAGTCGTAATTGACTTTAAGTCTAATCTTAAATATTTCATACTATCTCGAAAACGATTGCGAGCCATTGTTTCTCAAAAAAAAAAGGAGGACCCCATGTGTTATCCCACAAAAAATCATAATCCATATCATTGTAACCATATGCTGCTCTTGCATAAATAATAGCAATAAAAGCATCAAACTGTTCTACAGATATTGTCCAATTTTCTTCAAATCAAAACCCCCTTTACTTCCGTGCACTTTTTAGTATTACTAGCAGTCAATACGACTGATCGTGGCGCTTTTAGGTATAACTAATAATATCTTTATTAATTTTAATTTTATTCGATTCATATTTGGTACAAATAGTTTTCTAGGTTTTTTAAGAAAATCCGAAAATTTGTGATTTCTTAAGATAAACGGTTTTTTAGGAATCCATGGTGAAATGAAGAAAGCAGTTGAAATGACTGCTCTGCGCTTCTAGTGCTAAATCACCAATTATATAATATAGATCAAAAACAATATCGTTTAACCAATCAAATGTTTTCCATTTACATATGGGACATTCTAGGACATTCATGATCATGTGATTTCATCCTTCTGCAATTATCTTATCAGATCTATTTCGATAACATCATGTTTTCTGGATGACGTCAATCACCTTAGCAAAATTACTCAATTAAGGTTAAACAAGCAAACCACTTACTAAGATAATAAACACGTAATTAGGCAAGGAATGGTCTATCATTTAGAACTAAGCATATGCAAATTATTAATCGCTGAGAACTCAAATGAACGTTTGTAAAGTTTAACACGTTTTATAGCTTTAAACACTGTTTCAAAACAGAAAAGCATTAAAAATTGTTTATACAAAATCATATTACCCCATATAGCTTTTAAGACTTTAACCCATTCTTGTTAGTTGGTTTATCAACAAGAGATTGTTAACAATTGATTATCAACAAGAGATTGGTTAACAATCAGGAAAAGCATTTTAATATTTTCATAAATTTAGATCGTGGCGCTTTTAGGTATAACTAATAATATCTTTATTAATTTTAATTTTATTCGATTCATATTTGGTAGCAATAATTTTCGAAGTTTTTTAAGAAAATGCAAAAACTTGTGACTTCTTAAGATAAAATGTTTTTAGGAATTCACGATGAAATGACGAAAACAGTCAAAATGACTGCTCTGGCGCTTCTAGTGTTAAGCAGCTACACTCACTTCCATTAGTTAAGCACGGAGAGGAAAATGCTAATTTCCGGAAGCCAATCAGAATTGAAGAGGTAGATGGTTCGCTGCAGGGGTAGATGGAAGTATGCAAATATGTTAAGTAACAGCTAATCGCGCTTTCATGTCAAGAAATATGCAAAAAAGGCAGTCTTATAAGAAGCCACCTTTATGAAGGTTTACAAAAGTTGATTGTAAGTGCTGATAGAAGGTGTTTAAAACTTTCGTAGAATTTGTTTTCAAGACATACGTGTTTCTATGACTTCCAGAAGACGAATGGAAGATTCTGAGAGCTGGCGTGCTGTGGGGCGCATTGAAGCAGGACAGTCGATCACAGATGTTGCTCTTTTCTTCGTCGTTAATCATTCTGTAATTTCACGTTTATGGAAATAATTCCAAACCACACAGACAGTTGTCCGAAGGCCCGTAGCCCGCGGAAGATCGATATATTGCTATTGTACCCCAGCGGAATCGAAGAGCGATCTCCACACGTGTGACATCTAAGGTTACAGCGTCCATTGGTAGGGCGATATCTGCAGCTACTGTACGCCGAAGATTACATATGAGTGCACTGTATGCCCGGGTTCCTCGAGTTTGTGTTCCTCTATCCGTCCAGTCAAGAGGGGCACGATTACAGTGGTGCCGGGAGCATGTCATTTGGAATGTATCTGACTGGGGCAATGTCATGTTTACTGATGAATCAAGATTTGCTCTGGAGCCATCAGGACAAGCGTATAAGGATATGAGTGAACAACGAACAGGCAATCAGTCCCAAAACATCACGCATTCCGAGGCGGAAGCATTATGGTGTGGGCAGGGATTTCATTAGGATATCTCACCAACATGCACATCTTTAAACGGGGTTCTTTGACGGCTTTCGAGTATCGAGATGAAGTCCTAGAACCCATTGTGAGATTGTACGCTGCAGCAGTTGGCCCTACTTTTATTTTAATAGACGATAACGCACGTCTCCATAGAGCTGACATCATCGATGACTACCTGGACAGTGAAGGGATTGAGCGTGTGGCATGGGCAGCATATTCGCCCGACCTTTATCCCATTGAAAATCTTTGGGATGCTCTCTACCGTGCTGTATCTTCACGTTTCCCACCTCCAGCCACTCTTATTGAGCTGGGAAGTGCTAAACAAGAAGAATTGCGATTGCTTAATTCTGCGGTAGTTAACCACCTAATTGAAAGCATGGTCACAAGGTGTAAACTTTGTATACACATGAGGGGGATCACATACCCTATTAATGTCCTTTTTTTATTTTAGGCTGTTTATTTTCCTTTTATACATAATTCTTTTTAAGTCTCCAGTATGTACTTATCTGATAACTTACAAAAATTTAATATTGTTTTCATTTCTCTATACATTGATTTTGTTTTACGCATAAATATATATGCTACTTTCCTGCCGAATGTTGTGTCAATAAAAGCAGTATTTGTTGATTTTTTGCATTTTACATCTTCGCGCTTAACTTTTGGAAGTGAGTGTACATGGACTTATATAACCCATTGGGACTGAAAGGCTTAAGCATCATAGCTTGTCATGAAATTCGTACCTATTCAGATTGAGAACAATTTGAAACATTTTAGTGGCAACTCTTTATTGCCCAGTTTAGAAGATAAAATATATAATACAAGGTGTATAAAATCTTTTCATTAATACAATGATTTATAACCGGCAGAAGGTTAAAGAAGCTGGTAGTATGGTGTGTTGAATGATAACTATAAGTTAAATATTCGCCCCATGAACAAAATCATATCATTTCTGTTATCCATGATTACCAGCATGAAAGGATGGATCATTTTAAAGCGGGTTACATAACGTGTTTTGTGTTGGTTTAGGTCGAAATCCAAGTCTCTTATTTTTCGCCCCGTTTCCATTCCATTCTCTGATATTTCCAGCACCACCTTGTGTAAATTCTCGCTGACCGTAACTGAATTGTGCATCATGGAAGAGAAATCTGGATTTTTAAAAATCTTTTTAACTCCTAGGGAATGAATAACTCCGGACAACTCCTTAGAGTATCTTAGTTTAAATCTTGGCATCGTTACAAAGACTCTATTTTCGTACATATTCTTCCGGATGTACATTAACTTTTCCAGTGTTATGCCTTTTTCCAGACTCGGTAGCTTATCTGCATGTCTCGGCAAAATAACTATCATGCTAATATTGTCGTCTTCGAAGGGAAGCTCAAGAACCTGGAAACTGCTCTCATCGTAGTAGTGGAAGTCTGCTGTCTTGTGCATCATTGGTATTTCTCTGTGGGAAAAGAATACTGATGTATTACAAGTTCTCTTTCTCGTAAAGAATAGTTATTTTCTATACTTTCTTATATTGTTGAACATATACATAAATTAATTATATTTTATATTTATAACTTATACATATATCTATTGTCTTAAAACCAAACAGAACATAAGCCTAATGTGCACGATCCGAAAACAACCAACGGACAAAAATCGAGATAAAATAAAAAAAAAAAGAAAAGGAAATCTGAAAGGTCTCAGATTTTTAATTACGTCCAAAGGGTGTTTTTTTAACATTTTCTGTGTTATCTTTATTTATTAAATATCATGTTCTTCGCACTTAAACCATGAAATTCAGTTTAACAGCAATATCGCAAAACAATTTTAAAATGAACATATCTTTAGAATTTCCGATACAGAGTCTCGCGCTCTGGAGATAAAAATGTTTTTTCTTTACAACGCTGCCATTGCTCGCTTTTAAAGTGTTGAGCTTTTTCATCAAAAATTCGTTAAAGTTTTACAAAATAATGAATCGATAATAAAACAAATTTCAAATTTGGGCTTCCAGATGCCCATATTCGCAGTAGGATTACGTCATTCAAAAAAGCGATAGCTCTAGGTACCGTCGTTTTATCACAATGCGAGAAATATACATGCATTATGCAGATTCTTCATTATTTAATTTCTTCAAATATAATACAAGACGATACTTTTTGGTGGCAACAATCTGATTAGTGAAATAAACATTCAGAGTGATTTGACGCAAAATCGCAAAACGAAAACAATAGTCCTTCAGGAACAAAGCTACTTCTGACTAAATAACTAAAAAAAAAAAAAAAGTTCTAGATTTTACATTACGTTCAAAGGGGCGTTTTCTTAACATTTTGTGTGCTACGTTTATTTATTAAATGTCATGTTCTTCGCACTTAAACCATAAAATTCAGTTCAACAGCAATATTGCAAGTTAATTTAAAAATGAGTATATCTTTAGAATTTCCGATATACAGTCTCGCGCGCTGGAGATAGAAATTTTTTTTCGTTCAGTGTTGCCATTGAAATCCTTGGGTTTGTTAATAAAAAATTCGTTAAAGTTTTACAGAATATGAAATCGATAATAAAACAAATTCCAAATTTCAAATTTGGGCTTCCAGATGCCCATAGTCGTAGTAATATTACGTCATTTAAAATTTCATGGCTCTAGGTACCGTTGTTTTATTACAATGCGAGAAAAATAAATACATTTATGCAGATTCTTCATCATTTAATTTCTTCGAATATAATACAGGGCGATAATATTGGGTGGCAACAATTTGAAAAGTGAAACAACGCTTTTAGTGAATCCATGCAAAATGTCAAAACGAAATTAATAATCCTTCTGGGGAAGTTGCCCCGTTGGATTAAAAAATAAGAACTGAAAGATTTTAGATTTTAAACGTCGCCCAAGAGGGTTTTTGTTCATGTTTCTTTAAGCTCAATTTTTTTCGCTCTCATGTCTTTTACGTTTTGTATCTTATCGTTTCTCGAGTAAAAATAAATCGCGTGACTCATCATGTTTCATCGCTTTTTACGCTTTCTTATGCTTTTTACACTTTTTACCTCGTGGTACGTACCAGTCTATTGTTATACTCAATCCTACTAACCCATGTTTTTTCTCTCTTTTTTAGCTTTTTTATTATAAGCTTCATTTTATTCGAACTTACGCCATACGCAATTCAACGGCAAATTTACAAAAAATTAACAGCAGCATAACAGTATACGTTTAGAATTCTGATGCAGCGTTAAGTTTTAGCATACATTTTTCTGTTATTTACAAGTCTTTTCGCAGTTCATCATATCAATGTTCAGTTTTCCTTCCAAGGGGGTTTTACAAAACGTTTTTTTGTCTTTTAATTATTAGCCCAAATTGGCGTTAGCCGGGAAGGGCTTTTAATCTCAAAACAGCATTTTGCATCGAATCATTAAAATGGTTGTACCACTTTTGAAGTGTTGCAGCAAATATTATCGCCCTGAATTAGATGGAGAAAGGTTGTAAAACAGAATGGAACCTACATAATTTTATAAATGTGCATTAAAATTCAAATCTCCTACGTTGAAATTTTCCTTCAAAATCGGCACGAACTTTACGAACAACCCAATACAACAACAACATTTTGTATATATCCTTATTCATAAAAGCCCAAACGTGGCTTATCAAGAATCAATCGGGATTACATTCGCGAATGGGCACATGTTATGAGCGTGTTGTTATATCACGCTTATCCATAGCTGGCGCTAAATCGCATACTTGGCGACACTTCCACGGTCGACAGGATGGCAGCTAAGTACCATATTTTAAAAGAAGTAAATACATGAAGAAAATGATTTTGAAATACATATTACTTACTTTGCTAAATTGAAATGACCTCCGTTGTTGAATATTTCATTGTGAGTGTTGTTAATCTGAAATGCAGTTTTCCATTTCGCTTTGAAATGTGCAGCACTCAAAACTACAAGCTCGGCATTTGGCATGAAGCTGCCTATAATATGACGAATATTACCATGAGTTTTTCTGTCCACCCAACGGTTAACTTCTCTCAATATCTTAGGACTTTTCTTTCGGAAGTCCACTTCTTTTACAGAACCATTGTATAACTGATGGGCGAGGAGCTTATACTCTCTAAACAGTTTTGCCGTTTTGTCCACCAAAAGTGCGTTAGCGTTACTTAGTTGATATGTGTTAGGCTTCGAATGGATCTCTTTCAGGAGTTGATTGAACGCTGTATGCACTTCGTCGTCGGTTAAGTTCGTCGTTGCAAAGCCCAACATATTGCCCAGTTCCTAAATAGAAGAAAAAGAATATATGAGCTATGCTACTTCGGAGAGACATTAGGTATTTAGAAGCAAGAGAGATGTGAAAAAAGAGCAATGCCCTCGCTGGGACTCGAACCACGGACCTTTCGAATACGCGTCGAGTGTGCTGACCACTACACTACGAAGATATGCCAAGAAAGCGGAGAAATACCTTATATACTCTCCCTTTTAAAGGGCGACTGAGTATTAGGGGACCCAATCGCCAAATCCTGGCGGTGAAGAATTATCATCCACCACCTTTTAGTTCGGGAGCCACTGTAGAGACATAAGGTTTTTTTTAAGCAGAAAAGATGAAAAATGGACAAGGTCCTCGGCGGGACTCGAACCAGAGACCTCTCGAATACGTGTCGAGCGTGCTGACTACTACACCACGAAGGCATGCCAAGAAGGCGGGAGAAATGCCTTATATTTAATACATTCATGTTACTCTGTCAACGGAACTTGAAAATTGCAAAAAATATTATGTTTGTATAACTAGTACTTTTTTCACTATAGTGCAATGGCTTACTGAAAGTTGTCAGATGATACTGATAATGTGCTACGACTGAAATTAAGCAATATGAGGCTACAGACTATTTTAAGGTAACATAACTTGCTTTACTTATGTGAAACCATTAAACCCCTAAGGAATCATCACCATCTTGTTCTCCAGAATCGGTCCTGAAAGGTTTCGCTGGTTTTAACAGCATTATCCTTAAGAAATAACCAGTTATATTAGAACTTAGCATAGAATTTCTATGTCTAGTAGAGAAGTTACGGTTAAAGAAGCCTCAAAATCGAAAATGATACAGACACGAATTTGATCCTTTTTAATTAGAAGTTGCATTTTGGATGCAGAAGAGACATATTCATTCATTACATATTTTTCGAAACAGAACTGGAAATAATCACAAGAATAATAACCCCAGCGGTTACAAAAAATACTGGCTTAGTATTATATATTCTGACAGTCACGACTCTGGGGTAAAAAATACAAGAACTTGGTTCCTACTGCGCAAAAGGGCTGCCTATGCTGCTCTGGAGGGAAGTGGCTCAAGCCATCCGTGTTTCAATTAGTTATTTTCTGTTCACTGTTTTTCAATTAGTTGCGTCACCCTTCATGTTCTCCGTGCCTTCGTGAGTGGTCACACTGGTTGGCCGGTTTAGCGTTGGGTTATATGACTGAGTTCTAACCGCCCAGACGATATAGTGGTTAGGGGACCCGATGGCGATAAAGAAGGGCTCGAGTTCAAATCCCGGAGAAGGCATTGAATGTAAATTGTCTCTCCCCTCATAGGAGGTAACGGTGGCCGCTTATTAGATGCCTCCACAATAAAATGGTCACCACTTGCAGCCTCAGGTTTGGGCAATGTTAAGAAAAGCAAATATTCGCGATTCAATAAAAAATGACTGAGTTCTAATTTAAAAGTTCACTGACCGTGAAGTGGGCTTTTTCGGCAAGTTAAGACTGTGATTACTCTATTAGGGGAGCTTTTGACTGATGCAATCCACCTGCTGCCAAATATGGAAGGTGGGGATCAGCCCATGTTGTGCCTCATTCAGTGTGGCTGAACATTTATCTAATAACGTCAATAATATAGCGCTGTTCATCATTAGAGAATACAAGTGGAGTTAAAAATCTAGCTTAATTGAAAACTTATTGACAAGTTCAGCACAAAAAGCGATCATAGCAGAATAGCCAGCCCGTTGGCCTGGAATCGAATCAAGGTCTGAACTACCAGTGTTCAGCGATTTTATGACTCGGCCGCTGATAGGCCATTGTGTTTCTTCTAGAAGGTAGAATATTTTTGGAGAGTTTGCTTTTTCGGTGGTAAGGGACTGTGAGGGGGCTTCGATTTCGGCTCACATTCGATCTTGAGACTGACGTCCATGGGCACATAATGTTACACGTGTGTGGAATCCGCAAAATGGAGGAATAAGCAGCAACGTGTTACAGCTCGTCATGACTTGGCTTCTTACTGATCGCAGCTGATCTATTGGTTGAGAACAAGCTGCAGAAAATAAAAATATGTTTGATGGGATTTTCAATTGGCTTGCCAAACAATACACGCCAAATATCAAGAAACCAGATTTCACGGACAAAAGCTGCAACAGACTGCTCACAGTGTATTGCCGGATGCCAGATAATTAACCTGAAATTATAAATAAAAAAATGCACAGTTTATGAACATAAAAGAAGATAAACATTAAAAAGAAAATCTGAAAGGTTTCAGATTTTAAATTACGTCCAAAGGGGCGTTTTTTAAACATTTTGCATGTTACTTTTATTTATTGAATATCATATTCTTCGCATTTAAACCATAAAATTCAGTTAAAGAACAATATCGCAAAATAATTTTAAACTGAGCATATCGTTGGAATTTCCTACAAACAATCTCACGCGCTACAGATAAAAATGTTTTTTTTCTGTACAACGTTGCCATTGCCCGCTTCAAAATCCTCGAGTTTGTTCATCAAAAATTCGTTAAAGTTTTACAAAATATGAAATCGTTAATAAAACAAATTCCAAATTTCAAATTTGGGCTTCCAGATGCCTATATTCGCAGCAGGATTACGGCATTCAAAATTCGATGGCTTTAGGTACCGTCGTTTTATCACAATGCGAGAAACATACATACATTTCTGCACATTCTTCATTATTTAATTTCTTTTAATATAATACAGGGCTGCAATATTTTGTGGCAACAGTTCGAAAAGGGATACAGACTTTTAATGTTTCCGACGCAAAATCGCAAAACGAAAACAATAGTCCTTCAGAGACAAAGCCCGTTTGGACTAAATATCTGTATCTAATTGAATTAACCCTCTGACCGGCCAGAGTTTCAATAAGAAAGCACAAATTTCCCAAAACTACGACGAGAAAAAATTATTTTCTTGATTTTAATTTAAAAATTCTCCAGCTATTTTATACCTCGATTTTAATGTATTGCCTTAATTTCTTTGATATATTTTAATATGCACGTATGTATACGTTCTTGCAGATATCACAAAAAATATTCTAAGCCGTATATTTACGCACTACACACCATAATAGATTACGAAGTACCACAATAAATTCACACTTGGTTATGAGATTAATTTTATATGTATGATTAACAAAAACTTAGAAAACTCATATTTCCACAAAAAATGGGACAGTTCTGTATCTTCCATTCTACTGTGCCGGTTGACGAAACTTAACGCGCGTTTTTCATGTCTCGAAAGGGCTACTTAGGATATATATATTAGATTTATATATAATAATGTTCTAACATAGGTGTTGTGGCATAAAATTGGACTTTCTCTGAATTAACCTACAGAATGTTTTCCCTATTTCAATTCCACGACTCTAATTATGCCTAATTGCGAAGTTTCGTAAACAATGGACGAGTAAGTTTTCTCTCAAACCTTTAGCTCATCAATATTAATTGAATTTGGTATATATTTATTAATATCTTCTTTTTATTGAAATTACTCGATGCCTTCTTTCACAGTTCGGAATTTAGGTTCAATATAAATAAAATCCACAGATAGGTTTTGACTTACTTTTATAATTTGTATTGTTTTAGTAATTTTTCTGAAAACATTTTTGAATTAGAATTTATAAAGTTTTTACCATCACCTCTAAATAGATTTATTTCTATGCATACCTGACAAAACGTAGAGTTTTGTACTTAAAATTTCCAAAGATATAACTGAATTGTCATATTCATCGCAAGCGATAACAACTCCAAATGAGCTTTTTGCACTTTGTTAAAATTATTTGATAGAATGAACGCTGCACCTTTTTTCTCGCTCGTGCACAATGAAAAAGTTAACAAAAAAATGGATTACTATAAATTCAGAATTTCTCCAACTGAAATATTCTTTGCATAAACTAAAAAGAATGCTCCAAGGTAAATTTTTAAATTTATCGTTAAGTTTCGCACCAAATTTTACAAAATTTGATACTTTGGCATAATTTGTGTCATAGATTTGAAGGATGGAAAAAGATCGATATGTTGTAAGGTTTTAGTTAAACTAACAAAGTTTTATTTTAATTTAAATCTTTCTATCCCTTCTCATTTTCAACTTCCCGTTAGAAGAAGCGCGCGTTTTCAGCTTGATGCTAATTTGAAGTGGAGCCAAGTTATATTTAAGCAAGAGGAAGAAACCTCTCAGTGTGAGAGAGCTTTTAGTCTCAGACCCCCATCACGCTATTCGACGTTCTCCTGACTAGCTAGCATTTAAATTCTAAGCCATAGTGCTTTTACGTGATTGCTTATTGAAATAATTCCAAGTGCGTCAGTATTAGTAAATCTTGCTACGCACCATTTAGTTTAGAGGCCAACCTCGCGTTATAGCTCTGCGAGCAACAACTACTTAATTTCTTCTTAGCTTTAGTTTAAATTTATCTGATTGTTCATTTTAGACCCAAGTGTGGTCTTTACTTTCTGTATCCCTCCCGAGTTGGGAAGTGGTTGTACATAATAGTGACTTAATAAAAGAGGATTTTAAATCCTTTTCAAGTACAGTTATTCTCCAATTTAATCACAGTATTCTACCACAGAACATAGCTGCATTCAGCTCCCTGTTCCAGATCAGGATTTAAGGAGTTCACGAAGATGTTTGCCAAGAATATGCACCGAACACTCAGTCCTGACAATGTCATTTCAGGAAAAGTCCAATCTTAATCTTAATCTGTGTCAAAATACTATGCTTGAACAATGCTGTATATAAATATAATATATATCCTAAATTGCGCTTTTGAGACATGAAAAATGCAAATTAAATTTCATCAATCGGCCCAGTAAAACAAGTGACATTGAACTGTCTCTTTTTTCTGTGCAGAGTGTACCTGAAGATAATAAACACCACTTCCAACATTTATAAAGATTTTAACATGAGAGAAAATGTTGCTGTGGTATCTAATGCTCATTTGTCTCACCTATAGTCAGACCAAGCCTACAAAATTCCTCGTGGCAAGGAGCGAAAATTTACGCCTGTCGTTGGCAACAGCCTTGAACACCTTGTAGGGATTTATATTTATTTTAAGTAACCAGTTACATTTAATTTTAAGTTACTTTCCTATAAGCCTTCATTCCCCTAATTGTCAGTGCCAGAATATTTAAATTTGATAGCGCGCGTAAGAAATGCAAATTCTACCAGTGGAAGAAAAGTTAAATATCGACGTTCCAGTAGAGAAAGAGAGAGTCCGGGAAATTGCCGTGCGTGCTTATACGCAAACTTCTGTTTAGCAGTTGGTGTGACGTGGCTTAAGCACTATTATCTTGCTGTAGGCTACAGGATTATATGAGCCATGTAGTGTAATTCTACTATTTGTGAACATCTTAAATTCTTAAGATTGATTCTATTGTTTCAGTTACCGCCCAAATTGAGGAGTAGTGCGTTAGCTCAAGTTGACGCATTGTAAATAAGTTAAAAAGTTTAATAAAGGGTAGTTTTAACCCTTCCTCAGCGCAATCACTATCTCTCAAGATTCTACACAAGAGGACAGAAGAACCTTATAGTTGACAGTGCGATTTAGCTGAATTCTGTCCCCCAATTTTGATGAAAAGCACTGTGGGGAGACTAGTGCGACGGTCTCCCACCTCTCGTTCCCTGACATCAACTTCTCGAGAGGACTTCCGACTCGCCACATATTTAGAGTGCTTCCATGCCGCACGGACATTATACATTTACACACATTTATACCTTTTCCGGTATTCGAACCCGGGCCCTTCGGAACGGCAGTTAGCGACGCTAAGCACTATACCGGTTGGGCGTCATGAGATCAAATGGTTGTAAGGGCACATTTATGGTTACATTTTTGTGATTACGGCAAATCGTCGAGTGCTATCCGTCTAAGGGAAGGAATGCCTTCGTGGAGGTATTTCTAAGGGCAAGTAGCTCGTATACACGTTACACATGGCGAAATCCATGAAAAGGCCCATGCAGCCAAGCTGTTCGTGGGATTCGAACCTCGGGCCGAACTACCAGTGTTTAGCGACTAACGCTCGTCACTAACGTAATTTATGATATAATTTGAAGGAAGTTTAGTGGTATTTACGTTAAGGTAAACTTAACTCATAAAGCATGAGGATTTAGAATTTTTTTTTGAGAGCGTAGTATTAGAGCTGCGTTGGAAGAACTAGTAGTGATGTCACTAAGGTAATAGAAGAATAAACGTAAAATCAAAATTAACGTGATAGGATAACATCTAGAGAAGATAAATATGCCTTAAAATTAATGAATATTTCAACTATCATGTTTAATTAAAATAATTTTAATTTCCTTCGTAAAATTCAAGAACTTAAAAGTAGAATTGAAATACTTAGCAAGTTCTAGATAACATAACTTAGATTTTTCATAGGTAAATGAAAGTGATGTAGCAAAATTTATTTAATTTATATATGTAACAGTATAATTATGAATTCAGCTTAACTGCAATGTTATGTTTAATATCCAGAATTTTAAATCATATTTGCTCGGAGTGGAGAAAACTTTAGATAGCATTTGATAACAAGAAAAATATATGCGTATGTATGTATACAGTTTATATATGTACAGAGTGTTTATAAAGTCTCTACACATTTTTGAGAAATACGTTCTACTTCCAATTTCTTTGGAGGCGATTCGAAAGAATGCTGTCAACAGAGGAAAGAATAGCCATTGTTCGTGCCCATACAGGTGGATTAACGTATCAACAGGCGCAGGAGGACTTCGCCCTCAAAGTTAGGAAACAAGCTCCTACCAGAGCAGCTACTAAAACTTTGATAAACAAAGTCAAGCGAACTGGTTGTGTTAAAGATGACAGCCATTCTGGGAGACCTTCTATAGCGCCATAACTTGAGCAAAGCGTACACGAAGCGACTAGCCCCGCAATTATCTACACGAAGACTCAGCCGGGAAATCGGTATTTCGCATACTACTGTTTGGAAAACTCGACGTTGTCATTTAAACAAAAATGCCTACCACATTCAAACTGTGCACAAGCTTGAAGCCGAGGACTATGTAGCTCGGCAAGACATGTGTTATGATTTGATGGAAGCTACGGAGAATTAGAACTCATTGGAGAATGTTCTATTTAGCAACGATGGCGCATTCCATCTCAGCCGCCATGTTAATAGGCTTGCCGAATGAGGGCTCGTGAACAACCAAACGTGATATACGAATTTCAGGGAAACAGACCTAAAGCTAATCTATGGATTGGAACAACAAAGCTGTGATCCCGTTATGTTGCAACAATATCTTGAGCCACAGCTAGTGTCAGGTGGCATTACTGACACTGCTGTCTATCAACAAGATGGGGCACCTCCCCATTTTGCCATTATTGTGCGTAATTATCTTAATGAAACTTTTCCTGATAGGTTTTCCTGATAGGTTATTTTAATGAAACTTTTCCTGATTGGGAAACTTTCCTGATAGGTCGAGGGTCTCCACGACTTTGGGCCCCACAATCACCAGACTTAACTTCCCTAGACTTTTTCGTATGGGATTTTATCAAGCCCAAACAATACCGAGTAAAGATTGGCAGCACTGAACAATTAAAACAGTGAATTATGTCTGCAGCAACTGCAATTTCACCAGAAGCTTTACATAAGCTGTTCCGGAGTAATGATGGCAATTGTGCCTAGACACTAGTGTAATGATGGCAATTGTGCCTAGACACTAAGGTAATGATGGCAATTGTGCCTAGACACTAGTGTAATGATGGCAATTGTGCCTAGACACTAGTGTAATGATGGCAATTGTGCCTAGACACTAGTGTAATGATGACAATTGTGCCTAGACACTAGTGTAATTATGGCAATTGTGCCTAGACACTCAGGAGGACCACATTGAATTGTACTAATTTAGTGTTCTGTTATGTTGCATTTTCATGTGAATAATTTATATTTCAGAATACAGTCTGTTTAAGCAAAAATGTATAGAGACTCTATAAACACCCTGTATCAGATCGAATCATTTTACGTATCGAGCACATGGAGTAAGAACGAAGAAATTCAGTGTAACTGGATTTAATTGTGTTTATATTTAGAAGATTTTTTCCCCCTCAGTTTTCAGCAGAGTTTCTTTAACTTCAAGTTAAAAGATATTGGCTTTGAAAGCCGGAAAACTAACTTTTGATTCAAAGCACAAAGGACCACCAGCCGTCTGAGTGATAAAGTCGCTGAACACTGTTTTTTAGTCCTGGGTTCGATTCCAGACAAATGTGCTAATGCATCACGGGCCTTTTCACAGTTTTCCTCCTATTCGCATCCTTTCCCTTCGGCAAATAGCTTTCGAGTGCTTAATCTTAATCAAATTAACCAAACCAATAAAAAAAGTTAAAATTATGATTCAAAACTTACTACACATTCAGTTAAAGTAGACTGGAATTATTAAAGTACATCAGATAATAATTGGGGGGGGGCAATCTAATGGGTGATTGTAAAATTATTCTTTTTTAAAGTTTTAGTTTATTGCTTTCACTAAAATTGTTCTAAAATACGCAAACAGCCTATGTAGAAATAACAATCTGAAAAGATGAAACCTTTGCAAGTACATTTTACGAAATATCACGGGATTTGGAATATTATCGTAAATTTTGAACATTTATTTTTGGATCTTTACGGCTATAGGATAGGCTTATTAGTTTAGAGCAAAGCACACTACGGCTTTCGGCCTAAGGGAAGGGATACTTCGGTGGAGAACTTTCAAAGGGATACTAGCTCGTATACATATTACACATGGACAAAAACATGAAAAAGCCCATGCAGCCAGCCCGTTCACCTAGAATTGAACTTAAGTGTGAACTACCAGTGTTCAGCGATTTTAGCGCTCGGCCGCTGGTGGACTACGGTTATAGGACAGCATATGTGAAATAATAATCTACAGAAAGATATAGGCGCAAACGTTTCCGTCAAATTAACGGTCGAATCTTTAAATTCAGTTCATGTCATGTTCCTTATGTCTTTTAACAAAGCCGTCCGGACGGGGTAATGGTTCATGACGCTACTGCTGTACCGAAGAAGGCATGAGCATATAGTATCTGTGTGTCAAGTGGGCACTCAAAATACATGGCGAGTTGATTGAAATCCTCTCGAAAGTTTGGCAGTTAGCTAGGCCAAGCGATACCTTCTTTGCTTACATCGATGCACACAGCTTTACTTCAACAAGTGCCAGCCTTACTTCAACATATACTTGTCTTTTTACCTTAAACGAATTTCGCACACTGCGCATGCCCAGAAGAGAATTTGGCGTAATTTTAAAAGAAGATAAACATGGTATATGGTTGATATTCTGATATCTGGACGTAAGCAGTTCGGGGTTTTAAAACTTGTTCGGTTGTACGTTGCTTCATTACTTAGAGTGTAAATATCAACTGTAAACTCCACAAATTTTCGTTTAGGAAGGATTACAAAACAGGAAACATTACATGATGTTGTTTAGTGATTGTATTTGAGCTGAATGTTTATTGATTGTACTTCTGAGGAATAAAAGCAATCGATTATTTACCATGCGTTCCGTTCATAAATATTTTAACAAGTTGAGGAATATATTTAGTTTAAATTACTGAATTAAAGCCAAAGAAATTATTACAGATAACTGATATTAAATGTAATGTTTATGAACAAAATAAACCAAAATGAAATGAAACAGAAGCAAATGCAATAAGCACAAAACAAGTGTCCACAGTATTGCAATCGTAAAGAGTCGCTAAGACCTACATGACGAACAGGCTTGTGTAGGGTTGTTTATTTTTATTCGCCAGTATTTTCTCCCACGCTAACGGTACACTATTGAGCATGCGCAGTAAGCGAAATTCGTTAACCTTGATCAACTCAATGTGCGGTTTGCCATTACGCTTCCGGTTGGGCGGCACTTTTATTATAATTAAAATTAATAACGCGTGTTTTATGAAAGTACATTTTCTCGCTGGTTATTGTACAATGAGAAAACATCCAAACTTGTTTTATTTTCTTGTTTTTGTTTGTTTAGTTTTCATTGCTAATCTAAAAGTGATACCAAAGCTGGATCGTGGTGAGAACTTACCTTTGCTGTTTGTTTTCTGGATCCATTGTAAAGTATCGCAAAAATAATATCAAAGCTGAATCATAATGAGAAATTACCTTTGCCGTTTGTCCTGCGCATCCGTAATAAAGCATCGAAAAAACGGTGGCTAGTGACAACGGAGAAAAATAGGCGTCTTCATTTGTAAAATAGGCGAATTTCTTGTGCATGTTGAAAGCGAAACTGTTGAGGCCGGAAACAAGTCGCTTCATCATCATGCGATCTGAAGTCAATGGAATGCAGTTATTGTCACTTTCCTTCTTAGAACAATAATCTTCGCCTTCGTGAGCAAAACCAATGGTCACTAGCAAGAAGCATACACATAATGTTCGGTAATCCATATGCAGGCCAAATTGTTCCAATTATTGCAGAACTAAGAGAAAGGTGGGAGTTAGATTATGTGACTACACATATAAATGGTTCGTGCATTTCCTCAAAAACCTCTGATTCTATTAATGATAATAAGTCTAGATTAAACAGTCCGTTTTAAAACTGCAGTTTGGCAGTTCTTAAAGGAAGCTCTGTAGAAATAACACATTGAAAAGATAAAAAACTTTGCAAATAGATTTTGCGAAAGATCACGGGATTTTGAATCATTATCGTGAGTTTTGAATACCTTAAATTTTGAACACTCATTTTTGGATATTTAATGCTAGAAGATAGGTTTAGGTTTATTAGGTTACGGCAAAGCACACTACAGTTATCGGACTAAGGGAAGGGATGCCTTCTTGGAGGTCTTTCAAAGGGATACTGGCTTGTATACACGTTACACATGTGGAAAACCACGAAAACGCCCATGCAGCCAGCCGTTCACCTGGAATTGATCCCTGGTTAGAATCCCTGGAATTGATACCAGTGTTCAGCGATTTTACAGCTCGGCAGCTGTTGAACTATGGTTATAGGACAGCACGTGTGAACTACGCTCATGTCCATAAATTAAGGATAATTTGGAGTCACCCGGAAATCGAACTCTAAAATAACTATATCACCTGTAAAATCATTACACACATCTTCAAGAATCATATGCAAATTTCAGCAAGTAACCAGATGACACCGATGGTACGTCACAACGACGAGAGTGTATATAAGGAATACAGGCAAAGAAGTAAAAATTTTCGCAGGCGCTTTATAAGAATTTCAGTGCAATAACCGAATAGTTATGACACAAAGGACGCATTTGGATGATTTTTTTACGTGGTAGAATTATCGGCTGTCTGGAATGTGGGCGTACCCAACTGGAAGTATCAGACGAACTTGGAATTGCCCAGATTGTCATCTCCAGGCTTTGGCAACGATTCCAAGATGATGGTAATGGGAGTAGACGTTACAGCACAGGTCGCCCCAGAGTTAGAACGCCGAATGAGAATGGCAGTTACTGCCAAAAGAAACAGGCGGAGCACAGCCTCAGACCTGTCTTGTCAGCTCTCTTCAGCCACTGGTACGACAATTTCAAGACAGACCGTGTATAGACGCTTAGAGCAGATTGGTCTATAGGCTCGTAGACCTGTCAGATGCGTTCCACTTACTGCAACTCACTGTCGCCTGCGGTTAGCCTGGAGTAGAGAGCATGTATTGTGAACACCGCAACAGTGGGCTTGTGTGATGTTTTCCGACTAGTCCAGGTTTAGCTTGCAGTCTGATTCTCCGCGGACGTTCATATGGAGAGCTCCAAATACCCGTTACCACCATGAAAACATCATTGAACGACACCGTTACGGTGGTGCAGGAGTGTAGTAATGCGTTTTCTCAAATCTAATCTTGGTGGTTCAGTGATTCATAAAGCTTTATACATTTTACATAATTTTTAATGAACTATATACAGAACGTATTCTTAGGCCGCCGCCTTCAACAGAAGCAAACTTTCTTTCTCTACATTAACATGGGCAACAGCGCCCTCTAGCGTTTTTCTACCTTCAAATTATTCAACACTCCCCACCTGAACTCGGTGGAGAGTTCATCTTTCAGTAATATATTCTGAAACATTCAACTAATATTTCGACAGTTAATCATAGAAAATGGGTTAAATATGACAAACAAGCATGCATAAATATGTTAACCACATCTGCAGATAACCGATATGCATCTTCAACCGTTCCTGCTCCGAAATACAGATCATCAATATAGATAGAAGAGTTTAACATTTCGAAACTGTCCGGCATTTTATCTTTATATTTCCGAATATGATATTTTATAGTGGCAGCCAAAATGAAAGGTGATATAGTCAAGCCGAAAGCTACGCGACACATTTGCATAATCTTAAAAGAATCATTATTTTCAGCAAACCAAAGAAATTTTAGAAATTGTCTATCACCTTCTGCAATTCCTATCATCAAAAAGGCTTTTTCAACGTCTCCACAAAACGCTATCTTAAATTTACGAAATTTTAACATAATATCTAGTATATTGGGATTTAGATTACGTCCCGATTCAAGGCAATCATTTAACGAATTCGTGTTCACAGCTCTTGAGCTAGCGTCATATACAATTCTTACATTAGTGGTTTCACTAGATCGTATCACTGCTTGGTGCGGCATAAAATATCCCAAATTTGTATCATTATTAGGACATTCCTCAACAATTCCCTCTAATATCTGGGTTTCAATTATTTTTTTATGTTCCTGAAGGGTCTCCGGAGTTTTACTTAATTTATTTTGAAGGTTCACGAATCGTTTCTTTGCTACTTCAAAATTATTTCCTAGATTATTCGGAGTGTATTTCCAGATTAAATTTGCCTCATATCTACCATTTTTAAACTGCAAATTTCTTTCAAACTGGTCTATTATTTCGCAGTCAATATCGGAATATTCATTAGAATCATTAATTCCCATGTGTTCTAATTCCCCAAAACCTCTTAAATCTTTTAACACAACAGTGTTTGTCATTACCGCTAAATTTTCAGAACAATTTTTATTGGTTTTATTTTTCTCGATTCCTGCAAATGTTAAATTTGTCCTTAATTTCTGCAGGAAGGACCTCATCCCAGTCAGCACCAGAACGCCAGATATCTTGAATAATGATTTTCGACCGAATAACAAAGGGTGCAATAAATCCAAATGGATCGTATATTTAAGGATGCTGGGATGAATTTTAGAAAATTAAGAACTAATTCTAAAGCATTAAATGATTTATGGGTCTTAAATGTAATAAAGGAATTAGATAACAAATTAACTAGTGAATCAAATTTTTTGGGCATGATTTGGAATTCCATTGAGGACAGTATAAAGTTAAATTTAAAAAATTTAATTGACTTTTCTACAGAGAATGATTTTACTACGAAAAGGAAAATTATACAAAGTATCGCCCGATGCACCATATAGTAATGCGTTTTCTCAAATCTAATCTTGGTGGTTCAATGATTCATAAAGCTTTATACATTTTACATAATTTTTAATGAACTATATACAGAACGTATTCTTAGGCCGCCGCCTTCAACAGAAGCAAACTTTCTTTCTCTACATTAACATGGGCAACAGCGCCCTCTAGCGTTTTTCTACCTTCAAATTATTCAACAAGGAGTGCTCGTTTGGGGTGGAATTATTCTAGGTTCCAGAACTGACCTGCATGTTCAAATTGGAAGCATGACAAGCCAAATATATCGAGACGTCATTCTGGAACAACATGTACGTTTGCTTCGGGGCGCCATGGGCGCACAATTTGTGTTTATGGATGACAACGCCCGTCCTCACCGTGCAAACATCGTAGGCGAATGCCTTCAATTGGAGGATATCCCCCGTACGGACTGGCCAGCTTTCTCACCGGACTTGAATCCAGTAGAGCACGTGTGGGACATGCTTGGCCGACGAGTTGCAGCCCGTCAACCTCCTCCTACATGTCTACCGGAACTTCAGAGAGCATTGCTTTTTGAGTGGTGTAATATCCCCCCAAGATCAGATCGATATTTCATACTCAGCATGCCTAGGCGTTGTACAGATTGCATCGTCTGGGAGACATACAATGTATTAACAATCATACCAACCATGTAATACTGGTTTTTTGTAGATAGGTGTTTTTTTTTTTGTAATTTGCTTCCGGGAGAAAAAATCGCTAATTTTTTTAATAATATCAAACATATAGCATCTTTTTTTGCTCTTTACCTTTTGTTTAATAAATAAGCTTTACAAATAAGTCAAATTTGTTTTGCTTCTAACTCTTCCTTTGCCTGATTTTGCATTATCCTTAATTTATGGACATGAGTGTAATATTCTAGAGAAAGATATAGACATTTACGATGACATTAAATTAAAGATCAAATCTTTAAATTAATGGAACGTTAGCGCCTGTATCTTGCCATGCACCTTATGTCTTTTAACAGTGCCGCCAGAGAGGGTAATGGTTAATGACGCTACAGCCGTACCGAAGAAGACAGAGTATAGTATCTGTGTGTCAAGTGGGCACTCAAACTACATGGCGAGCTGAAATCTTCACGAGAGTTTGGCAGTTAGGAAGGTCTAGATTAATTGAATGCATGGTTTAAAACAGCTGAAGGTCAATTTGGGTTTTTAAAATGAAAATATTTTTATCTAAAAAACATAAAAATTAAATTTTAAATTTCGCTCATTAAATATCTATTAAAAGATACGTAAAATATTGACGCAAACGAAAAAACAAAAACTTATACTTGTTTTCCACCTAAAGTTTGGTACCTATACCATTTTTGTTGGCTGAAACTTTAAACATATTGCCAGCTAAATATTAATATTTCAGATTGACATTATTTTAATTTATTATAACTTCAATTAATAATTATTGATCAGTTTATGTTTAATTATTCATTAAGTAACTTATTTTAGTTTATGCTAAAAGTAAACAATTTATGAAACCTTTTAAAATTTTCAAAGGAAACTTTCCAAGTGCGACAAAACAGGAGAATAAATAATGAGAAATTAGTCTGTTTTTTATTTATTAAAGTTTTCTTCGATACATAATTTAAAATGCAAATGATTACAAACTTCTTTCTTTCTTATCACAGCTTCACACTTGATAGCGTTTTGATTCTGATAACGTTTGTTGCCTTGGAGAAAAATTCTAGAAATTATCTTCATCACGGGATTATAGATGTTCATCTTTCAAACTTTTTTTTTTTTTTGATTTTGTGAAAAACAAAGCTGCTCGTATATCAATCTATTCTCAAATAAGGTGATTAATCATAGTACAAAAATTTATAAGTGAGCTTATTTATTTTTTGATAAACACGAATAATAGTTTATGAAATGTGTATCTTTCACATTTTTGCATGAGATCTATATCACATTGAAAACTAATTGGCCCAATTTATAGATTCTATTGCGCCTTATTCAGGCTCGCTTTTAATGATAATAATATAAATTAGAAATTCAAGTAAGTTCAATACTGAAATCATTGCAACATCCTATATGCAACAAATAAATGACTGAAACGCATTCGCAGGTAATTAAAACTGTTACTGTGACGTAAATTTGAGACACGTAAGTTTGGTGTTCGGTACTGTGAACCAACATTTAATGGTTTTTGATATTTAATATAACTTATGATGGAAATATTAATGGAACTTTTGATGGAAATATTAATGGAACTTATGATGGAACACTAATGGACTTATGATGAAACATTAATGGAACTTATGGGACATTAATGGAACTTATATGGACATTAATGGAACTTATATGGACATTAATGGACTTATGATGAAACATTAATGGAACTTATGGGACATTAATGGAACTTATATGGACATTAATGGAACTTATATGGACATTAATGGAACTTATATGGACATTAATGGAACTTATGATCGAACATTAATGGAGCTTATGATGGAATATAAATGAAATTTATGATATTTTGTTTCTTTTTTTCCAAATTTTAACAGCAAAGTTTGTCATGACCCCGTGTCTTCAGTAGGCGGGGCATGTATTTGAGGTACCTTTCCACTTCCTTGCATGAAGTAAAAAGGAAGTATTGCAATAGCTAAAATGTTCAGGTATCATATTTCAACGAAAATATCCATTTTGGCCGCTATCTAATGCAATTTAACGATGTTTTTGCGTGACATCTATGCGTAAGGACAAAATAAAGGACTCCTTTTCCCGCAAAAAATTATAAAACTTATTTGAAATGGATTCAGAAGGTATTTTTCGTGGCGTTTGTGCGTACGTACGGATGTATATATGTATCTCGTATAACTCAAAAACAGGGAGCCTCAGAACGTTGACATTTTGTATATAGGACTGCTACAATATGTACATGTGCGTCTCCTATTTTGGTTGCAATCGGCCGCACAAAAAATATATAAATATATGTATGTATATATTCATAGCGAAAGTAATTAAAGGTAAATTAATAACCCCAAGACTTGCGCCAAAGCTATATATATCCACTCTGTTACTCGGCTGAGTTTGAGATCAGTTCTTTTATTCTTGAATGTTTGGAAATTGTGAATTTTTTGCTTTAAAAATGATTGAATTGTGTCGTTATTACTTTCGGTTATGGTTTTTATGCCTTTAGGTAACCAACATGCAATAATTATAGAATTATCAACAATTTAAGCTTTCTTTAAGTACGACTAAGCCTAATTTTTGGTTATCATAGCAGCCATAGATCTTTACATTTGAAACTTTGCTGAATAGTGGATTTGTTGCGAATCTACAGAAACTAAGCATCGCAATAACAAAATAACGTCTTCTTTTATTATTGCGTATTAGATTATGCTTAATCCATTTTGGAATTATCATTTAAGTTATTAAAATTTCCCATATATTCAGCATAGCGTCCACAACAAATGAAGTCAGTTTCTACTCCTTCAGTGTATTTTTGTCGAGTGAGACCAAAAGTAAACTTTCAGTTTTATGCGCCGAAAAATCTGCCTCCTTGCCTGCTGGCCGAATTGCTTGTTTTTGCGCAGAAACTGTAATTTTAATTGCAAAAAAAAAAATTTAATTGTTTTAACTGCATTTGGTGTTTTACATTTTTCTATATCTTTCAATTTTTAATACAGATACTTTGAGTTTTCACGCATTTTTGCCTTGTCGCGAAGTGAGAACTGAATTAATTGAACGAGAAATATATCTCTAATGAAATTCGAGGAAATAATTTAATCGAAAGGCAGGCAAAAATGAGTATAATTTAGTATTCCGTGCAAGGAAGTCGTGTGGTGTATACATCAGATTTTTTATTCTTGTCAGGTACCACCAGTGACCGACTTGTTAAGGCTGCTGATTATTGGTAGTTCGGCCTTGTTTGGTTATGATACTAGGCAAACAGGCTGGTTGCATGGGGTATTTTCTCCGTGTGTAACGTGAATAGGAGTACAGTTTTCCTCAGAAAGTCCTCCTCGAAGTCATCCCTCCTCTACAGCAGACAACCCTCGTGCGTTTGCCATAACTGTTAAAACATTTTTCTGATCTAAAACCCTTTTCTATCATTTTTCTTTTATCTTACATTGAAATTCTTTTTTTATATACTTAAAGGGATGGAAGAAAAGAACCCGCCAACCCACCAATAGATTCTAAACAATAAAAGCAATTAAACCAATGCATTTAAACAATAATGAACTGCAAAAAAAAAAAGATACGCACTTATTTGCATTTTTACACTTTTCGATAGTAAGAAATTTAGTACTTGGATATTAGCTGGCATTTAGCGGTACACGTTAACAATCTCTTGGCGCCTTTTGACGATGAAATACATTTTCGATGTGAATAGATATGAGCTTTTCCGATTTTTGTTGAGTATTGTTTGAAATAACATTCAAAACTGCTTCAAATAGATTCTTTTTTCATTAACTACGACAACGAAGAGGAGGTGGAGAAAATGATCGGAATGGCTTCCCATGATTTTTTGGAATTCGAGTTCCTTTCTCGAAACTCAACCCTCCGCCGTTCCAGAGGAGATGAAGTTCCAAATAAACATACAGAGATCCACAGATTTAATAGTATTAATGTCTCTATCAATTTTCATCTCATGAGAGTCACCCTTTTTGCGTTTTATTGTTCTCAACAAGTATAAAGTTTTCTTAAATATTAGTATAATAGACCAACTTGTAAAATGTGAGATTCCACCATTTTTACAAAGTTGAGTTTTTTTAATTTCCGAAGGCATGAATCTTCACATCATTTAAAAGATTTGGATAACTGGAAGTACCGCGTGTTCCGCTGTATAACGCATACCTCTATCTTTAAACTATAATTAAGATAAAACAACACGCCGAACAAGCATTAACTTAAGTCAAACAACCAAAATTAGCGTTATATTTGAAAATTTTCACAGAACTAGTTTCGATGGTTTTACTGAAGCATCTTGCTCAGCTGCCAAAGCGCAAATGAACGAAATAAGGCATAATGATTAGAGAAGATAAGATAAGAATGGCTGGACAGGAGTTAAGCTACGGGTGCCATCTATTGATAAAATTAGAACTAAAATGTAATTTCCTTAACGGCTAAAGGCAAAGATGGATTGGAATTAGGTGTCATTAACTAGAGCAGAAAGATATTTTTGAATGTGAAACTCTTTTAGAAAAATCTAGTTCCCCAATGGAAGATGTGTTTAGAATAATTTTAGCTGCAGAAAAATTGAAACTGTGATTTTCGGACCAACAGTGTTTGGCAATAGAGGACTTCTGTGTTTCCTTTTTTCGAACATATGCCTCATGTTCCTTAACGCGAAACTTTAAGGCTTTCTTAGTTTGACCAATGTAAATTAAACCACACTGGCAAGGAATCGCGTAAAACCCCAGGAATTCATATTGGGAATGGGGCTTCGAGTATAGAACTCGGAATTTTATTGATAGGAGGATAAACGACCCGAAAGTTAAATTTCTCTAAAATAAGCGCAATTTTATAGCTAATTGATAGAAAGAAATTAATGACAACAGAATTCTTATAATCTCCTAAAACAAGAATCTGCCTTTTGGTGCGTTGAGATGAGAATTTTTATCTGCTTAATTAATAACGTTGGGTGAAAAGTCATCTCGTTTACTCACGCTTTGGCAGCTGAGGATGATGTTTCGGTAAAACCATCGAAACTAATCCTATGAAAATTTGCAAACATAACGCTGATTTTTAGTCCAAAGGGGCTTTGTTCCTGAAGGACTATTGTTTTCGTTTTGCGATTTTGCGTCAAAAACATGAAATGTCGGTTCCCTTTTCAAACTGTTGAGACCAAATATTGGAGCCCTGTATTATTATTGATGAAATTAAATAATGAAGAATGTGCATAAATGTATGTATGTCTCTCGCATTGTGATAAAACGACGGTACCTAAAGCCATCGAATTTTGAATGATGTAATCCTGCTGCAAATATGGGCATCTGGAAGCCCAAATTTGAGATTTGGAATTCGTTTTATTACTAATTTCACATTTTGTAATACTTTAACGAATTTTTTAATTAACAAACACAAGGATTTCAAAGCGAGCAATGGCAGTGTCGTACAAAAAAAAAAATTAACTCCAGCGTGTGAGACTGTGTATAGAAAATTCTAAAGATATGCTCAGCTTAAAATTATTTTGCAATATTGTTAAGTGAATTTTATGGTTTATGTGCGAAGAACATAAATAATAAATAATGGTAACACACAAAATGTTAAAAGAAGTCCCTTTGGACGTAATTTAAAATCTGAAACCTTTCAGATTTTTTTTGTTGTTGAAAAAAAAGTGTTTTTGTTCTAGAATACTGGAGGAGATTTCTTACGTTTAGTATGCACTTTAGTTTAGTATGCATTTATCTAACCGTTGTCACAATTAAACAACGCATTTTGCTTACATTTAGATCAGGTGCAAACGTTTGCTCGTAAGTATTTCATATCTTGGGCAATTTTTGTGTCGTAAAAACAGCTCCAAAATTAAAATAAATTACGACAAATACAGAACAAAAACTAAGATTTAAATAAAATCACTACTGAAAATTTCTAGAAAACAAATTGGAACACTACTGCGAAAGTAGGAAAGATAACACACAAAAACACCTTTATTCTTGTAAAATGTACAATGAGAATTTTTTACTTCCTCGTACGAGGTAAATTAATTATTGTAATTGCGAAAACTTTTGGATACCATATTTCAACGAAAACATCTATTTTGAACGCTCTCGAATCCATCGAATAATTTTTTTTGCATGACATCGGTACATACGAACAATATTGTGACTTTTCTCTTGAATTTTAACTTACGCAATAGTAAAGGTATCTTTTCCCAAAACGGATTGTAAAATGGATTTAAAATGCATTCAGGAAAGATTTTGTCATGACGTGTATCTCGCATAACTCAAAAACGAGTAGCTTCAAAAAGCTGAAATTTTGTATGTAGGATTACTATAATATATTGTTGTGCACCTCCCCTTTTGGTTGCAATCGGCTATGTCAAACGTTTATATATATACTCACTCTGTTACCCGGCTCGCTGAGCTCAGTTTTTATTTTTATATGTTGTTGGTAAATTGTTCATTTTTTACTTTAAACTGAATTATGTTCTTCTTATATTCCTGGTAATGGTTTTATGACTTTAGTTAATCTGCATGCAATAGTTGCAGAATTATCAACAAAGTAAAAGTTGTTTAAGTGTTACTACGCCTAACGAAGCAGCCATTTGTTTACATTTTAAGTTCTTGTTTTGTTGGAAGATGTTTTGAGTTTTCATGTATTTATTCCTTGCCACGAAGTGAGAACTGACTTGACTGAATGAGAAATATATCTCTGATAAAATTCGAAGAAATAATATTAAATGAAGTGCGACAAAAATGTGTGTAATTTAATAAGGCGTATCAGGAAGTGTGTCCATATGAGATTTTTTATATACAGTGTTACTGTGTAGGGATTTATATTTATCTTAAATAACCAGTTAATTTTAATTTTAAGTTACTTTCCTATAAGCCTTCATTCCCCTAATTGTCAGTGCCAGAATATTTAAATTTGGTAGCGCGCGCAAGAAATGCGAATTCTACCAGTGGGAGAATAAGTTAAATATCGACGTTCCAGTGGAAAAAGAGAGAGTGCGGGATATTGCCGTGCGTGCTTATACTCAATCTTCTGTTTAACAGATACTGCTGGTTTTGACTGCTGGTTGGTCTATTATCTTGCTGCCACTAGACTCCTCTACGCGCTGTAGGCTACAGGATTATATGAGCCCTGTACGGAAATTCTACTATTTGTGAATATGTCTTATTTTAAGTTTGATTCTGCTGTTTCAGTTACCGCCCTATTTGAGGCGTAGTATGTTAGCTTCAGGTTGACGCATTGTAAATAAGTTAAAGAGTTTAATAAAAGGCAGTTTTAACCCTTCGTTAGTGCAATCAATATTTCTCTAGGTTCTACATGACAGCAGGAAGGTAGAATGTTACAACTGTATTTCACGCATTGTAAATTTAGACACGGTTGTATAATGTTTATAATATGTTTTATAAAGAATGCGAGTTAGAGGCAATGCATTTCTAGATCGCTGTTATGTAAAACAATTAGTGTGTATGTTATTTATCACTTTAAATTTTATAAAATTATTTTAAAGAAATCCCTGGCTGGCCGGATCATGAGTGCTAGCGGGCCGTAGTTTGGAGACCCCCTGGTCTAGATAAAAGGGAAGATGATTATTTTTTTATGGATCACAGTAACAGTGAGGGTTAAGATGAAACTTAATTCGATGATGGGTCCAAAGATGTATCGGAAGACGAAAATGACGAACTTCTCATGTTATCCGATACTGAAAATTTTTAAACTCATAAGCTGTATCATTTCATTAAATAAACAGCATTTAGGTGCATGTAGAAATCTAATTTTTGTACTCTCATCTTTTCTTTATTTTTAAATCTATAATTTTTATATCCGGCGTATAACACGCACCCGTAAATTTCTATCTTATTTTTTGTACTAAAAGTGCGCGTTATATGGAATATACTGTTTATGTCTACCATCAAGAGTTGCGAAAGTAAAGGACGTGTAAGGACTTTCGTGAACACTCTTGTTTAATATAAAGTAATATTGCGCCACAAAGAAAAACAACTCAGACGGAAAGGAAACATTATCTGTATATGTAAAGAAGAATGTCTGTGTGTTTGTTTGCTGATAACTCAGTCACTACTATAGCTATCGTCACCAAACTTTCTACAATTCTTTTCTAAGTCCTGGGAAAGGTCGACGTCCACTTTTTTCCAAAAACAAAAATGGCTAAAATCAGATATATTAATTTAAAACTCTGAAAACGCTAATTTTTGTCCTCCTGTTTTTCGAGTCTCGCAAGTTGGAAATTAAAATCTGCCCCATTTCAAGAATTGTTGCCACGGCTCGCTTTCAAATCATAGAGTTTGTTAACCAAAAATTTGTAAGTTTTACCACGAAATTAAAATAGCATTGTCAAACATTAAATACATTATTCCGGATTCCAAAAATTCGTGGGAAGCCGCGTCGATTGCATACGACTTTAATGAGCCCAGATATTAATTAAAAACTCTAAAAACACTAATTTTTGCACTCATTTTTCCAAGTGGCAACAGTCTCGCGCGTTGGAGGTAAAAGCGGTTTATTTCGAAAGGTTTTGCTAGTGATCGCTTTCAAATCATAGAATTTGTTAATCAAGAATTTGCAGGTTTTACAAAATCTATATGTATAAAGAACAATGTCTGTTTGTACGTTTGTTTGTTTGTTGGCGTTATTGAATTCTGATCAATTATGATAAATTGTTTGCCACATGTATTCGACTAAAATTGAATACAGGTGAAATATTGGAGGCAACTTGAACTTTTACGACTATTTGATGAGAAAGACGAAACTCATTTAAAATTCCGTGCCATTGTTGCTGATATTAATGACAGAGAATTAGTTTCTTTTCAGTCAAAATTTTTATGGGGGTTCCCTACCGCAGCAGACTGAAAAATGCATGATTGTAAACCGTATTTTTTGCGTAGTTATTAGAGGATTACAGCGATATCGTTCTCTCTGTTGTTATATACATTACTCTTAATCTAACTTAACTGGCATCAGGTAATTCCGCTAGCGCACATCGATAAAAAAGCATGTCTCTGTGTTTGTTCGATGTAAACTCAGTCACTACTTTAGCTATAGTCACCAAACTTTCTAGAATTTTTTTCTGGGTGCTGGGAAAGGTCGACGTTCACTTTTCCCCCCCAAAAAAGCTAAAATCAGAGATATTTTTCTCACTCATTTTTTCGAGTGGCAACAGTCTCGCGCGTTGGAGATAAAAATGCTTTATTTCGAAAAGTGTTGCTACTGCTCGCTTCCAAATCGTAGAGTTTGTTGATAAAAAATTTGTAAGTTTTACAAAATCTATATATATTCCATTTGGTTTCCATATCGTATCCGACTGAAAAATGTATGACTATGAGTCGTATTTTTTGCATCGTTATTAGAGAAGGATTACAGCGGTATTGTTCTCTGTTGTTAGATACATTGCTGTCAATCTAACTTAACTGTCATTGGGTACATTCGCTAGCTATAAATAAATCTAAATAATTTTATGAAATTTAAATTTAATAAAGAATGTCCTAAAATTGTTGGTCCTTTATTGTTAACTGCATCCCAACGATTAATCGTCACGTATGTAACGGTATATGACAACCTATGTTATTCTGAACGTTTCCATGTTTGCACGAGGTTTGATTAAATAGTTGTTTATTAGATATTTAACTATTCATTTAGAATTTAAGCCAAAGAAGATTTGTATCTTACTTTTGATTTGTATGCATCTGTGGAACTTACCTCGAAATAAAACGGAAACATTTCATAAACGAGAAAATTCCAAACGAAGATTCACTAAAACTGAAAAACCATCTCCAAAAATAAAGCGAAGATTTATAAGAACTGCGCTTTTAAATAATTTTCTTTATTAATTAATAACAGTCAGATAATATACGTAAGAATAAAAAATTAAAAATCTAAAATCTCTCACATTTTACAAAGGGAGCTTTTTTAACGTTTTTTTCCCATGCAGTATTGCTAGTCCTCGGTTTGAAATCGTTCAATTTGTGAATGTTTAATGTCTGACAAAATATGAAACAGATAATAAAACAAATTCCAAATTTGGGCTTCCAAATGCCCGTATTTGGAGGAAAATTACGTTATTTAAAATTTGATGGCTATAGGTACGGTTGTTTTATCATGATGCAAGAAACATATACACATTTATGCAGATTCTTCATTATTTAACTTCTTTAATTATAATACGCTGCTATAATATTTGGTGGCAACAGTTTGAAAAGCAAATCAACCCAAAATGGCTAAACGAAATTCATAGCCCTACTGGGCTAACGCCCTTTCGGCTAAAAAAGGTCTGAAATAGAACTAATTTCTTATGTAAGTAAAATACATGTCACAAACGGATCACATAAAGGTACTGACGAGAAAAATTCAGACAGAAATATTTCTCTTAAGACAAGTAATATGGCATTTTTGATGCAAATATCAGAGCAATCAACGAGTAAAAGTCGTCTGCATTGTTAAAAAAAAAACACATGACTGCAGCCATGATCTCCCGACAATTCAATGTTTCAAATAGCAACGAGCTTTAAGTATAGATGTTTGGTTTATTTGATAATGGCAAAGCATTATCTGCGTAATGGGAGGAATGCCTTCGTGGAGAACTTTTAACGGGGAAACTAGCTCGTATACAGGTTATGCCTGGAGAAAACAATGAAGACGCCTACGCAGCCAGCCCGTACGCCGGGATTTGAAACACGGAATGAACTACCAGTGTTCAGAGATGTAACCGCTCGGCCGCTGGTGGGCACGACAAACTGATGAAAATAACAATCTATTGCAGCTATTTTGAATGCTAACAATACTCACAGAAAAATAAAAAAAAGGCTTAGACCTATTCACATCGGAAATGCATTTCATCGCCAAAAGCCAAAAAGTGTCAATAGATTGTTAACGGTGTACCACTAAATGCCAGCTAATATCCAAATACCAAATTTCTTACTTTCTTACTATCGAAAAACATAAAAATACAATTAAGCGCGTGCCTTTTTTTACTTGCAGTTCATTATTGTTTAAATGTATTGTTTTAATCTGTTAAATCTATTGCTTATTGTTTTTAATTGTTTAAAATCTATTGGTTCGGTGGCGGCGCTGCTTTTTCCCATTTCTTTAAGTGTATAAAAAGGAATTTCAATCTAAGATAAAAGAAAAATTATAAAAAATATATGAAGCATTACAATAATTTACAGAAATAGGCAAAGGTACTTCTCACAGAAGTAAACTGATGAAAATCTGGAGATCAGTTTATATTAGTATTTTTAAGTGCAAGTTTTAAGGTCGTTCATCACTGTCAAATATGGAACAACAAGAAGCACGTTCCAACATTTTTCTCGCCACCGACACAGCAATCACAACCCAATCTGGACCAAAATTAAAATCTGCTCAGATAACATTAAAAGTTTCTATGTGCCATACAATTTTGATATTATAATTTGACGTCAAGGAAAAATAAGAAAGAAATCTAAGCATGGCCGAAAGCAGTTATTACAAACTATTTACGATCCTAGGTAATAAAAGTTTGCGGGATATTTCTAAAGAGAAATACTTTGCGTATACCGTAAGTTAAGAAAAACTCGTAGCACAAAAATTTACTAAATTTAAAATTTTACTGTGTTTTCTAAACTTTCTTCATATTCTTAAAGTATTTAGTGCAAATGAAGTTTTCTATTTTAGTAAAATGTGCTCACTTAACAAATCTTTTATTCAGAATACTAAGACATTAACACGAGGGATGTCATCAGAATGAAGAAAACGCAGTTAAATAATAAGAGATTAATATTTTATTATTATAAATGCAATAAAAATAAAAGAAAATATAAAAGGTTTCAGATTTTAAATTAAGTCCAAAAGGGCGTTTTTTAACGTTTTGTGTTACCTTTATTTATTAAATACCCTGTTCTTCTCACTTAAACCATAAAATACAGTTCAAGATCAATATCGCAAAACAATTTCAAAATGAGTCTATCTTTGGAATTTCCGATACACAGCTCCGCGCGCTGGAAATAAAAAGTTTTTTTTTCCCGTACAGTGTTACCATTGCTCGCTTTTAAATCGTTTGAGTTTGTTCATAAAAAATTCGTTAAAGTTTTAAAAAATATGAAATAGATAATAAAACAAATTCCTAATTTGGGCTTCCAGATGCCCTATTCGGGTGGAAACGTACGTTATTCAAAATTCGAAGGCTCTAGGTACTGTTGTTTTATCACATTTGGAGAAATATACACACATTTACGCAGATTCTTCATTATTTAATTTCTTTAAGTATAATACAGGGCTGCAAGATTTGATGGCAACAGTTTGAAAAATGATTCAGACTTTTAATGTTTCCCACGTCTCGCAAAACGAAACCAATAGTCCTTCAAGGACAAAGCTCCTTTGGACTAAAAAAAAACTTAAACATATCTTCTAGAATTACTAAATATTACTTTGAATTAATGACTTTTTCCCAGAAAACAATTCATTTGGATTGGATTTCTCAGTCTGATAATTAGATGTATTTTATGCATATAATAGTGAGCTAGTCGATTAAAATCTGAAGAAATTTTGACGAGTCATATAAATATTGTACCTGCATAATTTTAAAATCGATAATATAGCTTCTGTTAGATCGATATATACCTTCTGTTATGATACTGACATAATTTTCTAACTATGTGTAATTTCTTTATCTCTCACATTTGCAAATAACTATATTATAAGCAACCTTTATTACGTATATAAAAGGTAAACAGAATTATTGAACTTAATAAATTTAATACGAGTATAATGCAGCAAGACATAATACAGTCATGTGACGGCGAAAAGTTCTAGACCCACTACGAAACATTCATTTCCATTTGATTCTCTGCACAATCTAGCGAAAACCCACTGTGGCGGAAAAAAACTTCCAAGGTTTATTCTTTCTTTCCTTGGCTTTCATTTACTTCATTAATTTTGTCACATCCGCCGATAGGCTCTAATTAAGGGAAGTTTGATCCTTCGAGTCAATTTTGACTTCTTAATTCCTTTCTTTTTAATTACAGATTTCTTTCCTACACTGACGTTTCGCTAGTGAGTTACCACCAAGCATAATTTGATCACGTCGTTGCTGGAACGTAATTTCCTATCACAAATGATGCCTTTTCTGTCAAAAAATACTACCGCCGGCTTTTCATCATTGGACAATTCCCAAACTCTTAGATCCATAACGCTATCAAAAAGGAAGAATTCAAAAATCAAATCAATATTTTAATGGCAACTTACAAATGTAGAACTGCATTAGAGTCCCACAAACTCGACAACGTTTTAGGACCTTTTTTAAGTTATCTGTAAGGCAAACAGACGAAATATTACATACAGTACATATAATTATTATTTATGCGTATGTCCTTTCTGTTCTGTTCAAAGATTTGGATTTCTTTTTCTGTAATTTTTGCCGTTTTCCCATTATGTAGCATTAATTCTCGGAATTGACTAACAAATTTCAAAATATGTTGTAATACTTGGCACGCTGTTTTCTTCTTTCCAGGATACGAAGAAAGTCAGGAAGCAGCTGGCCGTTGGCTCACATTCCTTTTTATTGTTGCAAAACATTAGGAGACTTGTCTGAAGTTTTGTGGACTAAACGCACACCAGTTCATTGCAGGTATCGTTCCTCAATTCACATCCAGGCGTATAAGTGTTACACATTTTTGGGAACTTTTGATATTCCGTGAAATGAAAATGCCGTTCGAAAAGATAGAAAACAGACTAACGTTACAATGGAAATGCAACTAGATGTCTTAAAGAGACTGGACAAAGTGGAAAGTGTAAACAAAATTACCATGGATTTAGGCGTTGGACGTCAAAGGATTGAATATTATTAATTCTGAAAAACCTACCCCTTATTCCGTAAAACTCGAATTTTCCAAAACTTGGCAGTGTCTCAGTCCACATTATGTCGAGTTTGCGGTACTCAGTATCTCAATTTATATACTTTGGGATCGGCGCGTTCGCTAGATTTGACGCGCGATTAAATGGGCGCATTTACTAGATTTGACGTATTAGCGCATTAGTTTTCGCTGCAGTTTTTATGCTTCCTATAACGGAATTGTATAAAATATTCTCATAATGAAAGCATTGATATAAAAGTTATCTGACATATCGAAATAATTGTAAATATTACAAGAACGATATTCAAAGTTAAAAGTTTTTAAAGTTAGAAATTTACTAAATTGAATTCCTAAGCCTTAAGTGAATAGCATAATTTGTAAGAAATATATCTGAGCTTGTACTAAAAGTACTCAGAAGGCTAGAAATTTGGAAATTCGGCAGATTGAGTTCCTGTGTCGTATATATAAAATAATTTGTAAGAAATTAATGGTAAATTGAAAAAAAAAATGGAACAATTTTATATGTCTCGTTCTACAGGGCCGATTGACGAAATTCAAATTGTATTTTCCATATCTCGAAAGCGCGACTTACATATTATATAGGATATGGATATATATTAGATTTAGGCTGCGATGTTTTTCGAGATTCATAATAGTTAGAACTTTCAAAACAAAAAACTGTAAATATGTATTTAAACTCCACTTTTACCTTTTTCTTAAGAAATCTTTTCACATTTTACGAACCTGCAGAAGTTTGCGCATTTCGTCTTCTAGTTTTTAAACTTTGTTCTCATGATCTTTTAAAAAAATGTTTTCTGAGTTTTGAAATATATCAGATTTTTATATAGCATTATCATAACATAGGTATTTTGACACAAAATCGGACTTTTCCTGAAATAATATACCAATTTATTCCATATTTCGATTCTACGAGTCAAATTATACTAGACATTAAATTTTGTAATTTTTTGTGAGAAATTCATGGAGAAATTTAAAAATTTATCTTGGCGGATTTTTTTCAAGTTTGCGCCAAGAATAATTCCCTTCGCGAACTTCTTAATTTATAGCGACCTATTTTCCTTTCCTTTCTTTCATCATCCATGAACGGATAAAATGTGTTTTATCGCACTCTGTTAAAATTATTTGAAAGTATGAGCGATGACTTTTTTTTTATTATTGCTTATAATAAATACGCCAAATTTCAAAACGCGCCAAAATGTAAATTCACGTATATCTTAGGAAATTTTGAATAAAAAACTCTAATTATGCTTAGAAATACAACAGGTATGCTTAGAAGTACAACTACTTTAAGATGATGGCGAAACTTTTATAGGTTATAATTCAAAATCGTTTTTGAAAAATTTATAAAAATTATTTAAAATTACAAATTTAAAAAATAAACCATCAAAATTGGGCGAATTTTATCTGGAATGAACCTAAATTTCGAAATCTGAAAGGAAGAATCAAATAAGTTTAATAAAAAAGAGATATTAATAAACATATACGAAATTTAACTGACACTGAGGAGCTAAAATTTTGAGAGCTAATTCTGTAAAAACTACTCGTGCGATTTTTACAAAATTTAGTAGTTTGGTATAATTTGACACGTAGAGTCGAAATATGGCAAAAATTAGCATGTCATTTCAGAAAAAGTCCGATTTTGTGTCAAAATAGCTATATTAGAATAATGCTATATATAAATCTAGTATATATTCTAAGTCGAGCTTTCGAGACATGAAAAACGCAATTTGAATTTCCTCAATACGGGAGATATAGAACTGTCTGCCCCCCTTTTTTTTGCAGGGTGCATCGCAGCTTGTACTTGGAGTTTTTAGAAAGATCTCCGTCAAAGAATAATATAAAATAAAAAAAATCTGAAAGCGTAGCCCAAAACCGCTTGTTAAGTTTTTTACGCTCTCGCCGAGCTCGCAGTTTAACAGTCTGCTGCTTCACTCACCCCGCCTACTTTTTTTTCTTTTTAGCTGTATTATTAAGCATAATTTTCTTCGCACTAATGCCATATGCAATTAAACAGGGAAAGTACAAAATTTAAAAAATAGCACGTGTTTAGAATTCCCGATCAATATTCAGTTACCTTACTAAGAAGACTTTAAAGAACATTTTTTTTGCCTTTTTATTATTAACATTTTGTGCGTTTATTTATTAAATAATCCCATTCTACGCACTTACGCCACATAAAATTCTATTCAAAAGCAAAATCATAATATATTTAAAAACAGCATAGCTTTCGAATTTCCGATAGAAAGTCTGGCGCGTTGCGGATAATTTTTTTTTCCGTACGGTGTTACCACTCGCTTTGAAATCGTTGAGTTTGCTAATCAGAAATCCGCTGAAGTTATTCAAAATATGAAATAGATAAACAAATTCTTAATTCAAAATTCGTGCTTCCAGGTGCCTATTTTTGAGTGGAGGATTACATTATTCAAAATTGGATGGTTCTGGGTACCGTTGTTTTTTCATAATTCGAGAAACGTACATACATGCATGCAGATTATTCATTATTTAATTTCTTTAAATAAAAAAGAGGGCTATAATATTTGATGGCAACAATTTGAAAAGTAATGCAACGCATTTAAGTGTTTGGACGGAAAATGCCATTTCGAGACTAATATTCAGAACTAACGTCCCTTTGGGGATAAAAATTGTATTTGCGTATTATCTCATCGACCGTTAAAACTGTCGCCAAGCAGCAAGATTTAGCTCGAGTTGTGGGTAAGCGTATGTAATACATTTACGTCTGCTGTAGCTCTAATTGATTCTTTATATACCACATTTTCTTTTAATGAACAAGGCTGCAAATTAACTGTTATTGTTGCATTTTTTTCTTGCACTGTGAAACCAACCCAATGATCAAACTTTTGACGTGCATTCTACAGAACAGTTATCAATGGATTATTTTCAAGGTCACGGTATCCTACTATTACCCTATCGAACTACTATTCTACTATTAACTATCGAACTATTACTATCACTACTACTCATCGAAAAAAGAGCGTATTAATGGACATGATATAGTCAGCTGAATATGGCCGACAAAACAGTAATAGACTGGAAAAAGTGTGTGCAGGATAGCGTTCTAAAAACAGCTGAGAGTAAAATTAGAGGGCTTAACAAAACAGTAGGAACAGACGAAAGAAGTTTTACGAACCGCCAAAAGAAGCGAGTGGAATACTGATTGTTTTTTAATTAAACAGCTCTCATTTTCTTCAGAATCTCTCATGAACGAATGGCGTAACTCTGGTTCAATCTATGCAAACGTTCATGGTTCGATGATAGCTAACTTTCACGATGAAAGAGGTAATACGTAAATAAACTTCAAATATTTAAGATTTGCCCGTAAAATTTGTTTTAAATAATATTCACTTTAAATTCCATATCCATAATGGCATTCAGATTCAATTTAATTCAAAATGATAATCCTTTGCATGAGTAAAAAATTCAACAGAACTAACATAGCAATACAAGACCGAATTTAAAGATCTGAGTAACAAATAAACACTTAAACACAAAACATATGCCCTGAAATAAGAATACACGCTAAATAAAGCCAAAAATTATCGATCTAGAAACCATAAATAAGTAAAACAATATAAAGCATCCCAACCATGAAGAAAAAAATACAGTCAGAAAAGATTCAATAGCGTAACGTATCACTAAAGTACAAAACAATACTAAAACATATTTTAGAAAAACATTAAAACAAACAACTTACTTTCTCTTCAGTTTTATCGATTGCGTTTGAAATAATATCATTTAACAGTGACGTCAAAAGAAAAATATAAAAAGTGTTGCCACTTTCAAATACCTAAACAAACATTCAATGAAAGAGTTTTTGATTCCGCTTGATTTGCTTAAGTATAAAATTACAGAAATCTGCGTATGATTAATGTACTAAAAGCTCTATCTTAATCAAGAACAGAAATCTTAAGTAAAATACACCATAGCTTCCTTGTACAGAATATAAATTGATACGTATTTTGCATTTCATTTAAACTTATTGGATTAAATTAAATCTACTTTGTCGATGGCGCCTAAACCACAATAGAATAAAATGCACTCTTTAAAATTCACTATATTTGTTTACCATAGCGAAATTCTGGCGCTAGGTTCCCTTAACAGCGTTACATCTCATTCATTTTATAACTAAGAACGCACAAAATTTATATATCATCTGAAGAATTACCTAATCGTCTATAATAAATCTTAAACGATGTGTAAAAGACATTAAAACAACAACAACAACGAAAAAAAAATTTTCATAGACGATTCAGTATTTCTCAACCAATTAATTCAGTTCTGACTTCGCAACAACGCAAAAATATATAAAAGCTCAAAATATGTATATTAAAAATTACGAAGTAAATCTTAAACACTTATTTCCTCAAATAAATTCCAGAATGGATTAAGCATGATTTAATTCGCTATAATAAAAGAAGGAGTTATCTTTGTTGTTGCGAAGCTTAGTTTCTCTAGATTGGCAACAAATCCACTATTGTCCTAAGTTTCAAATGTAAACAAATACAGCTGCCATGGGAAAAATGATTAGGTTTAGCCGCACTTAAATAACTTTTAAATTGTTGATAATTCTGCAATTATAACATGCAGGTTAATTAAAGGTATAAAAACCTTAACCGGAAGATAAGAACAACATAATTCAATCATTTTTAAAGCAAAAAATACACAATTTACAAACATATAAAAGTAAAGAAACTGAACTCACCGAACTGAGTAATAGTTTGGATATATATATATATATTTATATGCTTTCAGTGCGACCGATTGCAACCAAAATAGGAGGTGCACATTTACATGTTACAGCAGTCCCATATACAAACTTTCAATGTTCTGAGAGTTCTGAGATTAATCGGTTTTGAGCCATGCGAGATACATACATACGTACGTACGCACAGACGCCACGAAAAAGATCTCTTCAGAATCCATTTTAAATCAGTTTTATAATTTTTTTGGGGGAAAAGAGTGCTTTATTCTGTCTTTACGTACGGATGCCCCGCAAAAATATCGTTAAATTGCATTCGATAGTGGTCAAAATGAATATTTTTGTTGAAATATGATACTCGAAATTTTTCGCGATTACGATACTTCCTTTTTACTATGTACAAGGAAGTAAAAATTGTTTAATAAATTTTAAAATGTCTTTTAGTAATAAAGCCAGCAAAGCAGCCTTATCGTTCTGAAGATCTTTCAATATTTATTAGAAATATACTCAAGTACGTTTATCATATTTAAGCACGTTAATGCAAAATGAATAAAATAAGCATTCTATTACATAAATTCCCAACATCTAAAAATTACTACTATATGTCACAAATTGTTAAAATACTACTAATGCAAAAAAAAAAAAAAGAAATTGACAGAAATGTGCTGAAGTATAAATAGGCATTTTTAAAATTACAAATAAAGATTTACAATATAAAGCTTTTGGAATTTTTTTAATGAATTTTATAAGATTTAAATTCCGTAAACAGTTAAAAAATTTAGGTTGGTTTTGTTTAGTTGAGTATGGCAAAGCCTATTAGTGCTATCTTGCCTAAGGGAAGGGATGCCTTCGTGGAGAACTCTGTAAAGGAAACTGGCTCGTATATGACGTTACACATGAGAATAACCACGAAAACGACAATGCACCCAGCCCATTCGCCTGGAATTGAACCCAGATCGGAGCTCTTCGTGTGTTAAGATTTTATTGCTCGGCCGCTGTTGGGTCAAATTTAGGTTATAATTTAGAAAACAATGATATAGATGATTTTAATTGCCGACGTTAAACTTTTCAAAGAAAAACAAATGATTAATCATGAGATAAAAATAAAAAAAAACAATTCTTTTCTGATACACAGTCTCGCGCGCTGGAAATAGAAATGTTTTTTTTCCCCGTACAGTTGTTCCCATTATGAAATAGGTAATAAAACAAATGTATCACAGTGAGAGAAATTTACATAAATTTATACAGATTCTTCATTATTTCATTTCTTTAAATATAATACAGGAGGGTAATATTTGGTGGTAAAAATTTTCAAGAAAATGCTGAAACGAAATTAATAACCCTCATGGGCCGACGCCCATTGGGTTAATAATTTATATAATCGTGAAAATTCATGCTTATTTTTAAATATTAGTGTGATTATACTTTAATATTCATTATTCATTATCAAACTTTTAAAGAACAGTCACCATTTAATGAAAACACTGAAATAATAACATTGGTTGGGGTTATTTGATTATGGAAAAGCATACGAGGGCTTATCTGCCTAAGGGGAGAGATGCCTTCGTGGAGGACTTTCTAAGGAAAACTGGCTGGTATATATGCCACACATGGAAAACCTCCGAAAATGCCGTTGCAACCAGCCCGTTAACCGGGACTCGAACTACCAGTGTTCAGCGACTTTACAGTTCGACCACTGGTGAGCGCTGAAATAATAAGAACCATCATGCTTACTACTGCGAGGTAATAGAAATGTTTTTTTTTTGGAGAGCTACATTCAAGAGCTATGGCAATAGGTTTTTGTTTGGGTTTGGTTTTTTTACTATCTCAAAGCACTCGAAGACTACCTGCACAGGAGGAGAAATGCCTTTATGGAGAACGTTTTAAGGGCAAATAGCTTGTATCTGCGCTATACATGGGGAAAACCATGCAATGCTCATGCAGCTAGACCGTTCAACTGCAATTGAGTTCAGGTCGAATTACCAGTGTTCAGCGGCTTTACCGCTTGGCCGCTGTAGTAATAGAATCAGAGATTTGTGTTGGCTGATTAGAACTTAAACGATAGGAAAATAAGTAGTCAAACTTCGTTGCTTATTTGTGGCCTAGAAGCTATGTTAGTATTGACTGTTTTACGTCAAAGGACTTGAGAATGTGCTATCTACTATATGTGATTTAGAAAGGGTTAGAGCCTATTATTCTTGAGTTGCTGTTGATTGTTTAAGCTTCAAATATTGGATCTTGCTATTTATGGCAAAGAATAGTTTACGTTTATGCCTTAAGTGTTTATAAATAATTTGTCATTTTTGTTCGGAAATCGGGTTGATTTCAGAGTATATTAATTAGTATCCAATGGTTTCAGGAAATCCGTGCTTATGATTTATTGAACTTTCAGAACGTTATTTACTGAAGCTATGGACATCTATTTAAATTTCAAAAAGGTGCATTCTGATGTAATTAGAATATACAGTGGTAGTAGAAAACGTCAGTAAAACACTGAAGGTAGTTCAAGAAAGCCTTTACGAAAACAAAAAGAAGAAATTTCTTAGTTTTTATAAACTTCCACAGACATGAATACACACAGAAAGAAAGTCTATGCATCGGCAACGAGCATTCAGAAATGCTTATAGAAAATTCATCAGTATTACTGCTTTCCATTTCCCTTAAAAACGAAGCATTAGGTGGCTTGATGGGCCCACCAGCCGCAACACTGGTAGTTCGGTCCGGAGTTCGAGTTCCAGCAAACGGGTTGTTGCATGGCGTTCTCATGGTTTATCCCATGTGTAATACATGTATGAGCCAGTTTCTCTTAAAATATCCTCCGCGGGGCATCCCTCCCTTTTCGTACAGTGGCTAATGGCACTATACGGAAATACGTAATACAGTTAAAAAACTACAGTATTACTACAGTTAAAAGCAGTTAAAAAATAACAATTAAAAAAGTGTTGGCCTGATTGGTACAGTAGCTAGCTGTTGGCTGTCGTATCATTGTGTCCCGTTCAATTCTCGGAGAGGGAATGGATGTTTGTAAGTGTATGGTACCTGTGAGACACGGGATCACCAAAATACTAGTTCTGTCGGTAGGTTTGTTGATAGATGTCAGATTTGGGGTGGTTTCGATCAAAATTCGGACAGAGCTTCGCGCAGGTGGAATTCGGTCGGCTTCTGTGTGCGCTTCCGACACAGCGGCCTCGCTGAGGAAATGATTACATGACCAATAATTATTGGCCAATCCCGATGAATGTATTGAATTCAAAAGTTCTTGTGGAGGATTTTCTTATACCTTATATTCATATTTAATATAAAACAACTAGAAAACATCCATACAGTTATCCCTTTGACGGGGCTTTGGAGTTGGTCAAACTACCAGTGTTCATCTGTGCCCTCCATTAGTATGCGTTCACTAAGCGAAGGAAAATGAAAGAAAGCAAAGCTTGTAAAATGCTACAATTAAAAGAAGCATGGATTTAAATATCGTTTTCGACGGTTAATTTTACGAGTAAAGAGGGACGTGCTAATGTTGCTCAAGGAACTTTGTGAAGGTGAAACCCTCCGAAAAACCTCCTAAATATGGAATAAACACAAAGTGAATCCAGAATACACCAGCCCCAGAGTGATTAAAACTGCAGAACAATGGTAGTTCGACACGGGTTCGAATACCAGGAAACGGCCTGACTACATTGTTGCTGTCTTGGATTTTACTAAGCGTAATGTAAATTCTATCTACTGTCTCATAGAAAACTGTTCAGAAATGCATCCCTCCTCTTAAACGAATATCCATTGCCTGGCTTGCTGTAATCGAAAGAAATAGCCATATAGATTTTTAATTGAGGTTATGAAGATTTCTTCCAAAAATGTTGGAAATATCCCAGCAGCATTTTATAGAAAAATCAAACGCAAAAATTATCTGTTATTTAAAACGGACATACTTCCTTACCAAAAAAAATATATATATATCAGTAAAAAGGAAATAAAGCTTACTTTCAGTTAAAATTTTGTGTTACTAATGAAGGATATTTTTATATTTTGCCCTTTTTTTACTTTCTTGCACGAAGTAAATGAAGTATTCTAATCGCTAAACATTTCGTCATATTTGAACAAAAATATCGATTTTGACTGTTCTCTCGAACCCATTTGACTGATGTTTTTGCATGACATCTGTATGTACGGACAGAATAAAAAACACGTTTTTCTAAGACAAATTGCAAAAATGGATTCAGAAGGGATTTTTTCGTCGCGTCTGTATATATCTCGCCTAACTCAAAAACAAGTAACCTCAAAAAGTCGAAATTTTGTATATGAGATAACTGTAACATGTGGCGTACATCTCCTTTTTTTGTCGCAATTGGCTGCACCAAACGTATATATACATATATGCATATACACAGTCTGTTAGCTGCCTCGCTGAGCTCAGTTGTTTTGTTCTTATATGTTGGTAAATTGTGAACTTTTTTTCTTTAAAAGTGATTGAATTACACTGTTCTTATGTTCCACTTTAGGTTTTTATGCCTTTACTTAATCTGCATGCAATAGTTGTAGAATAAGTAACAACTATTTCATGCAGTTTAAGTTATTTACTTCGTATTAAGTATAATTAATTATATTTACAAAAAAATAGAATATAATTAATTATTTAAATCGTATTGTTGCGTGCGCACGGGTTCGTTATGGATTGAATACACAGGTCGTTAAAAAGTTAACAAAAATTTATTCTTTCCACAAGAAATAAATCAAAATGCTGAAATATTTCTTCAGAGATATTCGCACACTGTCACAATATCTCAAACGTTTACCAAAACTCAATTCAAAACAGATAAACTAATTCCATCTCACAGCGAAATCACTATAGCATAAAGTAAACAAATAACAGTTCGCTTTAAACAGCTACAATTACACAACTGCAACTGAGATGAGAATGGCGAGGAGAGTGGTTCGAAAACCAGGGTGCATGGGTCAAAGGACCCTACCCCTCATCGAATGCATAAGTATGATTCTAATAAATTGGCAAGTACAAAATAACTTAAAAATAAGTAATAATAAC
>KK116961.1:236789-354596 GCA_000611955.2 Stegodyphus mimosarum
TTTTTTTTCGACTTAGCTTTCTCTTCAAAAATCGTCTGCTTTGCACGGGAAATGTAAAGCAATTTTAATTACAATTCTAAATAAATAGCCAAATAAATATGAAATTCGTAACAGTATTAAGCTTAACGAAGCCGCTATTTGTTTACATTTGAAACTCGTAGTAGAATAGTGAATTAAGTGGGTGTTTCCAACTACTTCAGTGTCTTTTTGCTGAGTGGTCTTTGAGCAAAAAACAGTCTTTTTACTTTGTTTTGTGCACCGAAAAATCTGTCTTCTGCCCGCTGGCCGAATTTGTTGTTTTTGCGTAGGAACTAATTTATTTGCAAAAATTGTTTTTCAAACTGTTTTTAACAGAACTGGGTGTTACATTTTTCTGTATTTTACAATTTTTAATGAAGGTGTTTTGAAGTTTTATGTATTTTTACATTGCCAGGGCATGGGAAATGAATTCATTGAATGAGAAATATATCTCTAATGAAATTCGAGGAATTAATTTTAAATGAAATGCAGCAAAAAGTATATATAATTTAATAGGCCGTACAAGGAAATCATTTGTGTCCAGATTTTTTAGTAACATCAGATCTATTGATAAATTCTTCTCTTTTCTGCAATGCCAAGACTTTGGATTCACAGTAACACCTTTTTTATATATTACAAGGCTACTGATCTAAGCGAATTTGATAGAGTGCCCATTGTTATGGGCCCAAAACTCGGAACGAGCATCTCCGAAAATACACGACTAGTAGATTGTTCACGATCACCTTTTGGACGTTTATGTAACGTGGATGAATGATGGTGAAATAAGCAGTAGACGCCAGGTGTTAGATGGGCACGCGTTGTCGAATAAAACGGACGTTGTGGGCTATCCCGCTTGGTGCAGCAAAGCTGGCTCCAGAAAGTCCCAATACGATGCAGGTCCAAGTGCAAGTGTTTGGAACACACAGCTCAGAGGACACTGTTGGATATGGGACTGGTCAACAGACGTTCCACTGGTTCCACACTACTGGCCAAGCATCGCTGTCAACTACATCTACAGTAGGCTTTGGAACATCGCGACTGGATCACGGATAAGTGAAAGACAGATGCTTGGTCAGATGGATCACGATTTCTCATTCATCACGTCTATGATCGTTTAAGGGTATACCGCCTTCCAGGCAAACAGTTGCTCCACCCTTCTGTACAGCGGGTCATCCACAGGCTGGTGATGGCAGTATTACGCTTTGGAAGACGTTCTTATGGGAGGCTCTGGGACCCTTAGTTGCGGTAGAAAAGGCCCTGAAAGCTGCGGACTATCAGATCAGTCGCCCCTTTACATGGCGTCTATCTTCCAAATGGGAAGTGGAATCTTCCAGCAGGACAACGCCCCCATGTCAGAAGGCTGAATTATGTTGAAGGGGTTCGAGAAGTATAAGGATGAACTGCAGCTAAATGTCCTGCCCACCTAAGCCGCCGGACCTCAGTCTGATATACCATGCAAAAATATGCCTTGCTTGAGCTCATAAATGCTTGAGCTCTGACTGAGCTACTATTCCATGACATTCAGACAGAGCTCAAGTACCACTATGTGGGAAAATCTCTACTTTGCGTTACCGCTGCTTAGGCATTTCGTACACAGCTTGTTACCAAATGTAACACTTATCTAGTTATCTGCCTACTCGTACCACAGAGCTTCTACCACTTATCTACGAAGTTTGTGGCATCCATTACGAGGCCAGGTGCAGCTGTTTTGCAGGACCAATGTCAAGCAGCTGGTTGTTGAGTAGGTGGTTATAATGTTTTGATTTTTCAGTGTACGTGGGTCACGATGTTCTCATTCACTGGATTAAACTTTCTGGCGGTAGATATGTATGTGCTTATGCTTTATTTTTGTCATATGATAGAAGTACTTACTACATAAAGGGATTACTGAGAACATTGAAAGTACTAGTTTTAAAACGTTAATACAAATAATTCAATTAATTAAGTAGTTTCAAACATTAATCAACGTATGGCTCGTTACCTAAAATGTTTTACTCCTGAATAAAAAATTATAATTAACTATTAATTGCACAAAGAATAATTAAAGAAGTGGTTCTTTTTCTAGGCAACGTTTTACTTCCTTGTACGAAGTAAATGAAGCATTGTAATCGCAAAAGGTTTTGGGCATCATATTAAAAACAGAAATTCCATTTTGACTGTCCAATACAATTTAACGATATTTTTGCATGACATCTGTACGTAAGAACAGAATAAATACTTTCTTTCCCCAAACGAATTATAAAACTGACTTGAAATGGATTCAGAAGAGAATTTTTTTATAACGTATATACCCACTCTCCTACTCGGCTCAGTGAGTTCTGTTTTTTTTATTCTTATATGTTGGGAAATTTTGTATTTTTTGCTTTAAAAATGATTGAATTATGTTATTTTTATCTTCTATTAAGGTTTTTACCTTTCGTTAATTTACATGCAATAGCTGTAAAATTATTAACAATTTAAAAGTTGTTTAAATGTGGCTAAGCTTAATTATTATTATTATACCAGATATATTTTTTTCACATTTGAAACTTAGCTGAATAGTGAAATAAGTCTTTCTGCACCTTCAGTGCTTTTTGACGAGATGAGGTGGTTAATGTGCATACAATAGTTGTAAAATTAGCAATAATTTAGAAGTTGTTTCAGTGCGGCTAAGCCAATTTTTTTTACCATAGCAGCCATATTTGTTTACATTTGAAACTTAGCAGGACAGTGAATTAAGTCTGTTTCTGAACCTTCAATGCTTTTTGATGAGTGGGACCAAAAGCAAACTTTCAGTGTTGTGCACCGAAAAATCTGTCTTCTTGCCTGATGGCCGTTCGCTTGTTTTTGCGTAGAAACTGTAATTTTACTTGTAAAAATTGTTTTTAATTGTTTTAACTGTATTTAGTGTTTTATACTTTTCTATAACTTTCAATTTTTTAATGAAGATATTTTGAGTTGTTATGTATTACCTTAACTTCGCCTTGCCGCGAAGTGAAAACTGAATTAACTGAATGAGAAAAATATCCCTAATAAAATTCGAGGAAATACGTTTAAATAAAATTGAGGAAAAACTGTTTATAATTTAATGTTCCATATATAGAAGTCGTGTGGTGTACACTTTAAGATTTTTTTACCACAGCAGTCATATTTGTTTACATTTGAAACTTAGCAGAATAGTGAATTAAGTCAGTTTCTGCACCTTCACTGTCTTTTTGCCGAGTGGTACCAAAAGTAAACTCAGTGTTGTGCTTCGAAAAATCTCCCTTCTTGCCCGATGGCCGAATTGCTTGTTTTTGAGGTAGAAACTCCAATTTTAATTGTAAAAATTGTTTTAACTGTATTTGTGTTTTCTATATCTTCCAGTTTTAATGAAGGTATTTTCAGGTTTTACATATTTTTACCTTTCCGCGAAGTGAGCACTGAATTAATTGAGTGAGAAATATATGCAATGGAATCGGGGTTTAAAAGAAAGTTCAAACGAAAAGTAAGTTTAAACGAAATTCAGCAATTAATGCGTACATTAATATTCCATACAAGGAAGTGATGTCCACATCAGAGTTTTTATTCTTTAACTCAACTTTTCATCTTATTCGAACATATAGGGTTTTATATTCTGTAATATTCATTAAAATAGTAATTTTTCAACGTATTTACTGTGGAGAGAGAAAAATATACTTCGGTATATCTGCGTTTACTAGGTTGAATGCATTAAGTGGTTAAAATACATTGCCATAAATTAGAATAATTAAGGACTTTACTCTTTTGCGATGTATTTTCATGCCTGTCAAGTCCATGATTTTGTCAGACTGAATTTCAAGGCATTTCTAAAAGTCCCCCCCCCAATGGTGGGCCCTCAGCCGACTTCGACTCGGCCACTACTAAGGCCAGACATGGTGGTCACTTTATTATGGAGGCACCTAATAAGTGGACTTCATTTGCCTCCTACTGAAGGGACGGACGCTTACAACCATGTCTTTTTTGGGTCCCCCCGGGGATTGACTCAGGAGAATTCCTGGGAAGTACTGGCTAGGATCTGTACTTAGGCAGTCTCAACCACGGGGGCAAAATATCAGGTACTATTGTACCTTATTCTTCACAGGACTAGAACCCGGGTATTGTACCTAGGTTGGGATCAGGCTCGGCAGGGACCGTACTGGTACTGTCTTGTCCGCTCCCTCGGCTGGGGTGGAGCTGATAAAAACAGACAATGGGGGGGGCGGTGGACATATGCCTGTCAACCTAAGGTGTACATCGGGCGTCCCCGTCCTCCGTAAAGTGTCTTCTCCGGGATTCGAACCCGGCCCGTTGCTATCTCAGTCGGCTCCCCTAACCACTATACCGTCGGAGCGGCGCATTTCTAAAAGTAGTTGGGTATATTTTGTAAGAACGAATAGCACATCAGTAGTAATAAGATTTGAGGTATATTTTTGTGATGTTCCCGCTAAGTGAAAACCCTTTCAATAACTTTTTCCTCGTCAGGTTGAAAGACTTGTGAGAGAAACTGGGAAAGCGAATGGAAGAAGATCGGAGGCAAAGTCATTACATTTTATAAGATTTGTTGTCAAATCATCCTCGTGAATATTTATATTCAGGACGAAATGCACGTTATTTACTAATTTAAAATTTTTTAAAGGAAAATGGATCCATTGGCAACATTGTATTTCATATTGATTTTTTGGCAACTGTGAAAACAAATTCTTAAATTTGGCTCGGAAATGTGCAAGACGTAACGGCTAAGAAAACAAATATACGAGATCCTTCTATTAGTATGCAAAGAGATGGTACATTGCGGAGGAAAAAAGGAACAGTTGTATATCTTCCGTTCTACTGGGCCGATTGACGAAATTCAACTTAAGTTTTGCATGTCTCGAAAGCGCGACTCAGAATACATATTACATATAGCAGTGTTCTAATGTAGGTAGTTTGACACAAAATCGGACTTTTAAAATGACATGCCAGGTTTTTCCATATTTCGATTGTACGACTCAAATTATGCCAAACTACCTAGTTTTGTAAAAAAAAGTACGAGTAGATTTTTAAAAATTAGCTCTCAGAATTTTAGCTGCTCAATGCTAATTAAATCTAATATACAGGGTGTTTATAAAGTCCCGGACCCATTTTGATGTTTAATAACTCATAAAATAATGAAGATAGATTAAAATAATAACATAAATGGTTAGATAGACTCAAAAAGATTCATGACCCTTGTCAATGAACTTCCACGTGTGCCCCCTTCGTCGCACGGAGAATACCAAGTCGATATTCAATTTCACGCCAGGTACCGGCAAGCATGTCGGCATCCACAGAGGCTGTTGCGGTTGTCATTCTAGCTTGTAGGTCATCCATGTTCGACACTCTCCTCCTGTAAACGTTGTCCTTTACAAATCCCCAAAGGAAAAAGTCCAGTGGCATTATATCAGGTGATCTGGGTGGCCAAGGAATTGGACCTCCTCGCCCAATCCATCTCCCTGTAATAAGGTCATTTAAAGAACTACGAACGATAGTACATGAGGTGGTGCACCATCTTGTTGAGAAAAGACATGTGGCTGAAGCTCTTCTAGTTGTGGAAATACGAAGTTTTCCAGCATGTCTAAGTATACGACCGATGAGACCGTCCAATTTCTTGGCCCTCCAGATCACCTGATATAACGCCACTGGACTTTTTCCTTTGGGGATTTGTAAAGGACAACGTTTACAGGAGGAGATTGTCGAACATTGATGATCTAAAAGCCAGAATTACAAACGTAATAGCCTCTGTGGATGCCGACATGCTTGCCGGTACCTGGCGTGAAATTGAATATCGACTTGGTATTCTCCGTGCGACAAAGAGGCCACACGTGGAAGTTCATTGACAAGGGTCATGAAACTTTGAATCTATTTAACCATTTATATTAATTTTTATCTTTATTATTTTATGAGTTATTAAACATCAAAATGGGTCCGGGACTTTATAAACACTCTGTATATTTATTAATCTCTTTTTTTAATTAAACTTCTCAGATTCCTTCTTCCAGAATTCGAATTATATGCTTAATCTAAATATCATCTTAATCTAAATATAAAATTTTTCATGATTTCTTAAATTTGTATTTTTAAATAGTTGTATGAATTTTTCGAAAGACTTTGTATTATAACCTATAAAATGTTTAACATCCTTTTAAAGCCGATGTATTTCTAGGCATACCTAAAAAAATTAGTTTTTTAATTCAAAATTTTCTAAGATATACATGAAATTACATATTGGCACGTTTTGAAATTTATGACATCTTTTTTTTGAGCGATAATAACGTCAAATGTTGTTTACGGACTTTTTTGAAATTATTTTAAATACGAAAGACAGCATTTTTCCCGCTCGTCTGCAACAATGCAAAAAAAAAAAAAAAGAAAGAAAGAAAGGGGAATTAGGTTGCTATAAGTTAAGAAATTCGCTAAGTAAATTATTCTTGGTGCAAACCGAAAACAATATGCTAACATACATTTTTGAATATTTAGATAAATTTCGCACCAAATGTTACAAAATTTAGGCATAATTTGAATCGCAGAATCGAAATATGAAATAAAAAATCTGGCATGTCATTTCAGAAAAAACCAGATTTTGAGTAAAGTTACCTATGTTAGAATAATGAAATATATAAATCTAATATATATATATATCCTAAATCGTGCTTTCGAGACATGAAAAAAGCAATTTGAATTTCGTCAATAGGCCCAGTAAACGGGAGATATAGAACTGTCCCTTTTCTTGCGCAGTTTACAAATAATAAATTAATTATTATTAAAGAGTGTTTTTTGAAGCTTCGCAACAAATCTACCTAGCTATGTCTTGGTCTCTGAACACCTTGCACAAAAAAAGGGGAGACATTTCTGTATCTCCCGTTCTACTGGGCTCTTTAAAACATTTAACTTGCGTGTTCCATGTTTCGTAAGCGAGATTTGGATATATATTAGATTTATACACAGTCCAGTCACATTAATGTGACCACCACGTACTTTCCATGTCAGAGTTAAATAACCAATCACAGAAGGCAGGTGGCAGCACAGTGCAGTTGAGCGTATATAAAGGGTGTGTGAGGGCTTCGGAAAACATTTCAATCGTTGGCGTAATGCAGAAACGAAGTGATTTATCCGACTTCCAAAAGGGCATGATCATTGGCTTTCGGGCCAAGGGTGGAAGCATTTCCGAAACGGCTGAGTTTGTGAACTGTTCGCGTGCCGCCGTGGTAAAAGTGTACCGTGCATGGCAAAATGGGACTGTCCAAAATCAGCGACGTGGCAAATGTGGTGCACCACGGGCCATAGATGACAGAGGCGAACGACGGTTGCGGAGATGCGTTCGGGCAGATAGACGGGCTACCGTTGAGCAACTGACCACCAAAATGAACCAAGGGGCTACCAAAAGTGTCTCCCAAAGTACTATTCAGCGAACATTGCTGCGTCTGGGCCTCCGAAGCAGACGCCTGGTTCGTGCACCTATGCTGACTGCTGTTCATCGACGGCGAAGGCTAGAATTTGCACGCCAGTACAGCAGCTGGACGTCCACTGAGTGGCGACAGGTTGCGTTTTCGGATGAATCGCGTTTTATGCTCCATCGGACAGATGGACGTTGGCGTATAAGGCGTGAAACCTCTGAAAGGAACCACCCTGCAACCATTGCCGGAACGGTCCAAGCTGGAGGCGGGAGCATTATGGTCTGGGGAATGTTTTCCTGGCATTCTCTAGGTTCACTGATCATTGTGGAAGGCACAATGGATCAATACAAGTACGCATCTGTCCTTGCGGACCATGTTCACCCCTACATGCGCATTGTTTTTCCTCAGGATGATGGCATCTTCCAGCAGGACAATGCGAGGTGCCATACAGCTGCCAGTGTACGTGCGTGGTTCGAAGAGCACCAGGATGAGTTTACCGTCCTCCCCTGGCCAGCAAACTCACCTGACTTAAACCCAATCGAGCATCTGTGGGACCATCTCGATTGAGTTGTTCGCGCCATGGATCCTCAACCGCGTAATCTAGCGCAGCTGGCCACGGCATTAGAGTCGGCATGGCTCAACATCCCAGAGAACACCTTCAGGGACCTATGTGACTCTCTTCCTGCACGTCTCGCAGCAGTCCGCTCTGCGAAAGGTGGTTATTCTGGCTTTTGACAGATGGTCACATTAATGTGACTGGACTGTGTATATAGCATTCTTCTAATATAGGTATTCTGACACAAAATTGGAATTTTCTGAAGTGACATACTTATTTTTTCTATATTTCAAGTCTACAACTCAAAGTACGCCGAAGGGTCAAATTTTGTAAAAATCGCCCGAATAGTTTTAAAAACATTTGCTCTCAAAATTTTAGCTACTGTATGTTGTTCTGTATATATATAATACATATGTTACTGTGAGAGACCGAAATTGGAGAATGTCAACATTCACCAAATACGTCGGTGAAAGATCGAATATAACATTGCATTCTTGCACATTCGGACCCTCACCGGTGTATGTCGACAGTCACAGATATGCTCTGGTGTAGGTCGAAAAGAGAGGCGACTGGCCGTTTCCCATAAATGCAGTTGTAAAAGCAAGGGCCCCTTGTGCAATTCCAAGTGTCATAATAGTTTAAGTTGTTGCAATTAATCAGATTTGAATCAAATAATTTAGTAAGTTTTTTATTACTATTATTTTATTTCCTCATTTACTACGTACTGTATAATTAAGCTTTTTAACTTCTATTGTTTTCCTTTCTCATTTTGAATGTATTGTGTGTTTTAAGTACTTGTGCGTTTTTTCGCGACTGAATTACGGAGAAGAAAATATAATATTCTCATATATTCAACATTCACCATTAGTACATGGTGAATGTCGACATTCACTGGTGTAAGTCAGAAATAAGAGTATTTGGAAAATATTTCGGATGTACAACAAGCGACTATGTGAATGTTGACATTCACCGGTGAAAGTCGACATTCTCCAGATTTCGGTGTTTCACCGTAACATATATACTATTAATGTCTCTTTTATTAAACGTCCTTTGTTCTTTTTTTTACGGTTGGAAACTTCAAATAAACCCAAATAAATTCGCATCTATTTCCTGATTTGCTTCTAAAATTTGCATTTTTTAGTAATTTTTATAAGTTTTCTAAAACGTTTTTAAATGATAACATCTTGAATTTTTACCGACACTTTAAAGTAGATGTATTTCTAGGAATACGTGCAACAAACTAGAGTCGTTTATTCAAAATTTCTAAAGATATACGTCAATTTACACATCGGTGTGTTTAGAAATTTGGCATATTTGTTATAAGTGATAATAACGCCAAACATACCAATATTTTACGCACTTTGGTAAAATTATTTGAAAGTGAGAACAATGCACCTTTTTTTCTGCTCGTGCACAATGAAAAAAATAAAAGTAAAATAAATTCCTATAAAGTAAGAATTTGTCAAAGTGAATTATTCTTGCCGCAAATTAAAAATATGCGCCAGGATGAACTTTTAAATTTCTCGGAAAGTTTCTCACCATATTTTACAAAATTTAATATTTGGGCATAATTTCAGTCGAAGTATGAAAATAAAAATCGATATGCGGTTCCAGAAAAAGTCTGATTTTGTGTCGGAATACCTATATTAGAACAATGCTATATATATAAATTTAATAGAAATTTTAATTCGCTCTTTCGAGACATGAAAAATGCAAATTAAATTTCGTCATTCGGCTCAGTGGAACGGAGGATATAGAACTGTCCCTTTTCTAATGCAGAGTGTACGCTATCTAATTATTTATTCTTTAGCCTATTTATATAAACGTGAAGCTAATTGTCTGCTTACCTATCTATGGTTAGGTTAGGTTATTCAATTATGGCAAAGCACACGAGGGCTATCTGACTAAGGGGAGGGATGCCTTCGTGGAGGACTTTCTAAGGGAAACTGGCTCGTATACAAGTTACACATGGGGAAAACCACGAAAACACCCATGCAGCCAGCCCGTTCGCGGGATTCGAACCTCAGCCCGAACTACCAATGTTCAGCGTATTTACCGCTCGGCCGCTGGTGGGCCTACCTATCTATGTAACTTTGCGTTCCTGCTGCGATAAAGATCCGATAAAAGAGCCGAGCCTCGGCGGGCGACACCATAGTAGTTTTTAAATTATGAAACTAAGAATTTCAGGTATTAAACAAGAAACAAAATATCATATCGTAATTAAATTTCTGAGTTAAAATAAATGTACTTTTCAATCAGACAGATGTGATGTGTTTATAAAATTTTGAAGTGTCACTAATTTAAGGAGAATAAATGTGGGTTAACTTTTACTTTTTCATATTAACTTCAACGCAAATGAATACAATTATGTACAAAGCAGATTACAATGAATGGTTACAGCCAAAAACATCGCTGACGAAAACAACGCAAGGCGAAAACGTCGTGGTTCAAAAAAGAAAGCAAAGAAAACATCGCATTTCTAAAATGTCGTCGCAAATAAAGCGGTTCAAAATGTTCGCAGTTTAAAAACATCGTCGAAAATATCGTGGTAAAAAATAAGGACCTACAAATCATCGCATGACGATAACATAGCACGCATGCGTTTTTCAAGTTTTAAAAGGTGTAAATGCATATTTGCGTCAAGATTTGCAAGCGCAAAGAATGTTCCAACGGAACTAAGAATAAACGGGAACAAAGCAAGATATAATTTTCACCAAAATAATACCAGATTAACAAACGTGAAAGAAAGTAATTTCATAATTAACTAAGCAATGTTTATAGGTGTAAATATAGCTTTTTTTTAAACATTTTTAGGCTGTATTTCTCATGAAACATTACGAGTAAAACTTTATACAAGAAGATTAATTTATTAATGACCATTGTTAATTAACTATGTAAATTTAAAATTCTATTAAGGGCTATAAGATATATTAATTTTTTAGTCATTTTTAATTTTTAAATGCTGAAATTTCCTTATTACTTTTTCAGCAAAAATTTACTAGTTCATTCAAAAATGTGAAATACAAAAGCATCCTTCTTGCTCTCCCAAATCATTATGCGAAAATGCATTTGCAACTTTTAAAACCTGGAAAACGCATGCGTGGAGTATTATCGTCATGCGATGATTTGTAGGTGCTTTATTTTTAACCACGATATTTTCTACGATGGTGTTTTTAAAACTGCGAAGTTTTTGAAGCACTTTAATTTTTCGAAGACGATATTTTGTACAGTGATGTTGTAACGTAAATATATCAAAACCAAAATCAGAACTACGCGGAGACTACCCATCAACGGTTGTTCTGCACAGGCTCTTAATATACATATATAAACCTTAATAAAAATTAGACACAGTGAGTCTACTATTATAGCATCTGTTTATACTTCCAATACTTATAGAAAAAGAAATAAATTTTATCTACTTGGATTCTGCACAAGCTTCTTGACGTAGAACAATTTTATTAAACACTTAACAGGAGCTTCATAGTTTCCTTGAATTAAAGCAGGAATTCTCTATTGGGATATTATCGAAACACAGAAAAAAAAGTACAATACATGATTCAATTAATACCAACATAAAATTAATAGAACGCTTATATCACTAAGCAAACACGGATCAGAACGTGCATGGCAACGCCGAAAACGGATGCCATTCGCCAAAAAAAAAAGGATTCATAAAACAAAGTACCACGACGTTTTCTCCTTTCGTTGTTTTTCTCCGCGCCGTTTTCGTCCGCGATGTTTTTGCCGTGTTGTTTTCGACAAACACCGAATGAATACAATGAAATTAGTAGCAGTAACATTTTCCATCAATTCTTTTACTTCCAGTCTTAAAAAAATATCAGCAACAGCCTGATATAAAATTTCATTAACAAATATTTTAAAATTACAGAAATTCTTAAGAGTTAATTGCAACTTGCCGAATGATATGATAGCTATAGATTAACTATTCTTCCGATGAATAGAATCATATCATTCCTGTTGTCTATGATAACAATCATGAAAGGTCGATTCACTATGAAGAGAGGTATACGAAGTGACATGAAGGATCTTCTAATGGGTTCCGGATCTGGCGTTTCTGGAGCTGCTTCAGTGCCACATTCCGATATTTCTAGCAACGTCGAATGCATAATCAGACGAACAAAAACAGATCCGTTTCTCATCATACCAGAAAAGTCTGCACGTTCTTGGAAGATCCTTTTGGCACCAGCGGCATGTACGATCCCAGACAGCTCCTTGGAATACTCCAACTTGACTCTTGGCATTGAGACAATAACTCTTGTCTTATACATGTTGCTTCTGATGAACTTTAGGCTCTCTGCTGTTATAGCTCTTTCCAAACTGGGCAGATTATTGTTATGTTTTGGTAACAGAACTAACATACTTAAACGTTTGTCTTCGTAAGGCAGTTCGAGAATTTTGAAACCTTCTTCCATCTTGAAACGTAGCGTTGCTTTCATATACATCATTGGTACTTCTCTATTTTTAAAAAAAAATTATAATCATAAGTTCCGTTTCGTTTAAAAAGTTGAGAATAACATTTAAAAGATTTGGTACTTACGTATTATCCCGTGAAATATGTCCGACATCCAACCAAAAAATTTGGCGAAGATGCTGGCCAAAGTTTCGCCGAGCGTTGCTTTTTATTTAATAAACAATCAGTATTCGACCCACTTGTTTTTTAAGCTTTGCAAAAAGCGTTTTCGCTTATTTTTACTGCTTTATTAGACGCAGCAGTTTTACTTGAAACTCTGTTCGGAAAAATAAGTACAAACGCTCCCCTCGGGTAATTGTTCCAATCTAGTATTATCGTTTCGTCGGCAGTGTTCAGCTTACCTTATCATGCTCATTAATTCATTTTTATGACCTTATCATGCGCATTAATTCCTTTTTTCAATCAGACAGATGTGATGTGTTTATAAAATTTTGAAGTATTACTAATCTAAGGAGAATAAATGAAAAAATATGTAATTTACATATAAAAGTAAATAAATAAATCCAGAAATATGAAAATCCTACCAGAAATATAAAAATTTTTTCTGGTAAGATCCCATAACTGAATATAATTCCACTGCTTGCTGTTCTTTAAAAGGCATTTAGTGTAAGAAAAAATACAGCAGTAACAACTAATTTATATCCGGTTCATAACTAGGAACCCATGTTCATAAAAATGAAAAGTTAAGTTAAAACATCAATTAAAGGTACAGTTTGAAGTGGGATTTTAGGCACTGTTATCCATAATTAGAGCGAAATCGCGGTGCTCGGCAACAGTTTCATGGTTGACGGGATAATACGTAAGTAAATTTTAATCTAAATAATAAGGGAAAGAAAAGTGTCAGAATTATAGTAAAAGAAATAACTGTCGCTCAGTTTTAGCCCACCTGTAGCTGAGCAATAAATCTACTGAAATTTGGTAATTGAATCGAGTTAAAATCCTGGCGAACTCTCGGGCTGCATGGAGTTTTCACTGTTCCCATACGTAACGTGAATATGCGAGAACTTCCTTTAGAAAGTTTTCCATGGAAACATCTTTTGTTAGGCAATCCTTTCCTACTTTGCCGTTATCCTAATCCCTTCGATTTCATATATTGAAACTGGAATTCTCTTAGTGGAAAGTTTCTTAAACTGTGGGTCGCGAACCCCCACGAAAGTCGTGGGCTGCAGCAGGGGTTCGTCAAAAATTTTACAGTTTTGATATTTCTTTAACTTATTATAATAATTTTACAATTACCAAATATTTTTACAAAATGTGTCTGAAAATAAAGGTAAGACAATACAGACAAAGAAAAAACGTTTCGAACCATTCTTTTTATAATGTAAGCGTTCATTTTACTTGTTTGCACGTGACGCTGTCATTTCGTTTATTGCTTATTTAAAATTTTCACGGTGTTCTAAGTCTTAAAATTAGAAATGAAAGTTAATGACCTAAAACTGCAATAGTATATATTACAGTACAAGTGAAAAAATTGACAGTTCCACTCACGTGTATGTCGGATTTGCGCAATACTTATGGGGCCCCACAAAATTTTCGTAAATATTATGGGGTTCTGGGATAAAAAGGGGCGCGACTAAAAAAATTAAGCTCTGTCTTAGTGGGTTTAAGTTTTTTATATTTCCTAAGAATGATTATGTAGAAAAAGGAAATATTCGAAAAGAGTATAAATTGTTGATTTAAAAGCAATAAAGGACTTTAGAATTAAACCGTTTTCCTTTTGAAAGACTAAATATTTATCTTTTATTTCTTACAAATTAAAATATACGCATATACGCGAAAAATTTGAATACATAAGCAGTATTTGATGAGTATTCCTCCCAAAATATTAACCTAGAAAAATTTTAATTGCAGACTACAGTCTGTGGTGTTAATTTCAGCTGTTACATTTAAGATTTTCATATATAAACTCGAAAGAAACTGTTTTTGATTTGGTTTGGGTTTACGGCAGAGTATACTAGGGCTATCTCCCTAAGCGAAGGAATACCTTCGTTAAGGAGGTTTTAATGAAAACTGGTTAGTATACACTTTACTCATGAAGGAAACCAAAAGTGCCCATGTAGCTAGCCTGCATTCGAGCCCAGGTCGGAACTACCAGTGTTCAGCGATTCTACCTCTCGGCCACTGATGGGCGATTTGATTTTGAAAACTTTGCTTTTGATTCTAGCTCTGAGATTTTGTTTTCCTTTCCTTCACGTTTCCCAAGCCTTGTAATGGAAAAGCCAATAAAAATGTTGAACCGAGTAATTCATTTCATGTACGTGTCTAAGACACGAGCTGGCTATATTTGCCCGCTTCGCTTCGTATATGTAATGCGAATACAAATTTAATTCCGTTTTTACAGGCCTCGTGTGTCTTATCCAAAATGATTAACTCTTAAATACATGTAGCTGCATACTCATAGTTAGTCATGTAAATCAAATCAAAACACAAATTTTAGCTTACTACGTAGTGTAACCAATTTGATACATACTGTTTACGTACATAGTTTTGAAGGTTTCAATGTCGTAGCACCACTCACTGTGTACCGGTCATTGTGAGTTGATATGTCTACGGCGTGGACATCATTTGTGTTTATGGATTTTTGATTTTGTGTTTGTTGTTATTTTTATGTATTCAAAGTTTTAAAATTGCTTGAACGAATGTATAAGGCTATCTGAATAAGATTAAGGTTGCCTTCGTGGAGGACTTTCTAAGGAAAACTGGCTCGTATGCACATTTACACATCGGAAAAACCACAAAAACTCCCATGCAGCCAGCTAGTTCACGGGATTCCAACCTCGGACCGAACTACGAGTGTTCAGCGACTTTACCGCTCGGCCGCTCGACCCAGTCTCTGTAGCACCTGAACACATATTAACACATGTTAATTACACCATTTCATGGACGTCAACTTCCTTGTTCAACATTTTATAAATCTAATAGTAGTGGCGAACTATATTCTAGAATGCTGAGCGAATTTCCGAGATGGAGGCCCTTCTTTTTCCACTTTTTACATTGCCCTTTTAAAACTAGTTTCGGCGTTAACAAAGTTTCATGCTGTAGCCATTTTCGTATACTCGTTTGTCAAGTAAAAGACTTCTTTCTTGAAAAGTTGATGTAGCATCTATCTCATTACATTGTAAATTAAAGATTGTTAGAGTCATTCACAAAAAATAAAGAAATGAATATATTTTTAAATAAACAATGTTTCGAAAATCTCATCAAAAGTGAAGAATATAAATACACGCGTGACAGCGAAAATGCAACACGGTGCTAATATAAGATTACGCGGCGAGGCATAAGAACACGCAGCCAGATGTTGGCGAGATATCTCGGTTGACTGGCGATTCAATCTCGGAGTGCGCTATAACAAAGAAGTATCCCGAAATCTTCTCGACAAACCGATAGTAGGGCAACATTGGAGACCTTCGGACTGCCCCCGGAGGTTTTTCTCTTGGAGTTTCAAACCGGCGTTAGCAAACCTCAGCATTATATGAGAATGCACGTAATGTTTCAACTTACTGTACGAAGCTTCATTGAGAGATGTAGCTGAGTTACTTTTTCAAGTTACATACGAGGTTAAGCAGGAAAACTCGGCCATATGTTCTCGAGAAATCTGCTGCTGTGCTCCGTTTTGAATTTGGTCGATTTTATGGATTTGTATGAAAAGCTCTAAAATTTGGCCATATTATATACCTATAATTACGGCGTTATCGTCTACCCAGACGGTTAGTGGATGCAGTAGCCCGCTACAATGCCGAAGGGCGTGGAAAAGGCTAAGTGTATAGTGTCTTCGTGGCATGGGAACATCCTAAATATATGGCCAGCCGAAAGTTCTCTCTCGTGGTTTGGTGGCAGGGGAGAAGGTGGGAGAAAGCTTGGTCCTGTCTCGTAGTGGTGGCTGGGGAGAGGATGGGAGACCCTTGGATCACCTCTTAGGGTGCTGTCCTTCAAAATTGGGGTGGAAGTAGAATTCCAGCCTCCTTGGGGCTCTGACAACCATTCTACCATGAAATATACGAAGACAAGTGTTATCAAATAAAATGCACTTAATATCCTTCAGTATCTGAATTTAATTTCACTTGATTGATTTCATGCATTACGGAGCGTAAAGCCAAATTTCACCTACATTCTTTGACCCCTCTTCGTAATCTTTTCAAGCAAGATTGAGCTCAAGTTTTTTTAACGATTTAGGATGAAGGTCTGAATTAAATAAATCATTCAAAATCATTGTTTTATTACATAATTTTAAGTGTGACTATTTAACCTACTGTTGATTCTTTCAGTGTGGGACAAGATTAGCACTTGGTAACTGGAGAATGGCTTTAAAAATATAAGATCTGTCCCGAAAGTAATGTGCCCCATTTTCTTCTGGCTATCCCTCGCACAGCGTTGTCGCTTGTACGGAAGGGTGGATGGAATCTTGGGATTACAACGCAACCAGCGCCAGTCGGCTTCGAGCTCCTGGAGAGTCACACTGCCTGTTGTAGTGAACCCTTGTGTGAATGCTCGGTCGAAATCAAGATGCAAAAAAAAAAAAAAAACTCTCAAGTAGCGATACGCAAAGTTTTATTTCAAACTTCAGAAAATGCCGTCGGAGACTTTTGCGTTGCTTCAGTCCTGATTTGTTTCCGCCCAACCTCTTTTTGTTCCCGAAGATTAGAAAATCCCTCAAAGGACAGCATTTGGGGACCCTGAAGAACATCAAGGCGGCTACGACGAAGTTACTAAAAGACATCCATGTGACGGACTTCCAGGACGCATATAAAGCGTGGAAATCGCTTTGGAACAAGTGTGTTAAAGGAGGGGTGTGTTTCGAAGATTATTGGAGTAATTCTACGAATCGGTTCACTAAATTTTTTAAAAAATGGGCGCATTACTTTCAAGACAGACCTTGTATATGTACTGCTTCAACTCGGCGGTTTTAAGTCATATTTTTCAGGTTTTCAGGAAATAATCCAATATAAAAAAGGGATGAAACAGATTACATCCATCATGTTAGAAGTTTTAAAAAAGTGGTACCTCGGTTTACGTCTGCTTTAAAATACCAACTTCGTGTACGTCCTATTTGGTGCGACCATTTTTGCTTGGTATACGACATTTATTGGGAATATGAATATTTGCACACTACACTTCTTTATCTCATTTTAAGCACTTCTGTAACTACTCATGGCTGCTGCTGACTCATGATCTTCTCATGACTGTTACTATTATTCAGTAAATAATTCGCACTGCAACTCTGAATTTTCAAGCGATTTCATGTTTCTTCGCGCAAATATATTATAAATTCACTTAGGTTTAAATTTTAGGAAAGTTAATAAGAAAAGTCAAGCAATGGGGAAAATTGTTAGGATCACCATTGAAACAATAAAAGAGATTGCTGCAAAGTAAGGAGATGGCATGTGTATCCGGACTTTGCTATTGCTCATACGACGAGTACGGTGATGTCTGGGGTTGTGAAAAACAAAGGCGCGAAGGGGGGATATCAGTTACCAAATAATGATCAGATATATTAGATTACGTTAAAAATTGCTTTCTTTTTGTATAGTAGAAAAATATCTACTGTCGTCGAAACGGCATTGCTTCATTTATACACAGTATATATTTCGCCCACTGCAATTGCATTTTGTAATTCAATAGTGCTAGAATATTAACAGTATGTCTTTCGTGTAAAAACGCATTAAATAGTGCTTATTAGCAGTAAGTCTCATGTAAAAACGGGTATTAAATAGTGCATAGTGCTAGAATATTAACAGTAGGTCTTTCATGCAAAAACGTGTATGAAATAGTGCTAGAATGTTAGCAACAAGTCTCATGTAAAACTCATGCAAAAACGTGTACACAGTGCTAGAATATTAACAGTAGGTCTTTCATGCAAAAAAGTGTATTAAATTGTGCTAGAATGTTAGCAACAAGTCTCATGTAAAAACGGGATTAAATAGTGTTAGAATATTAACAGTAGGTATTTTATGTAAAAACGTATTAAATAGTGCTTATTAGCAGTAGGTCTTTCATGCAAAAACGTATATTAAATAGTACTAGAATGTTAGCAACAAGTCTTTCATTTAAAAACAGGTATTAGAATATTTCATGTAAAAACAGGTATTAGAAAGAGTAAAACATTTTATCACAAAGCATATTAAATTAGAAAAATATTTGTGGCAACACAAACTTTCTGTTACTAGTTCCCAAAGCGGCTATATTATGTAGGCAGCTGTAAAAAGTTGGAAGTAATTGCTTTTAAAATAAATAAGTTATCCCAATTCTTGCAACAGTAACATATTCGAAGATTTTAAGGTTTTAAGGCGTACCAGCCCCCTTAACAGAAGTGTAATAAAAGATATCAAAACAAAGAATATGCATAAAAGAACGATTATACGAAAATAATACTTACTTTTCCAATTGAAAATGGCCTCCATTGTAGAAAATTTCATTACGAGTATTGTTAAGTTTGAATTTAGTTTTCCATTTCCCTTTGAAATATGCAGCACTCAAAATTATAAACTTCGTATTTGGTATGATTCTGTTTACAATATGATGAATTTCACCCCGAGTTTTTCTCTTCACCCAGCCGTTAGCGTCGCTCTGAATTTCAGGGCCTTCCGTCTCGAAATCAACTCCTCTGACGGAACCGTTGTATATCTGCTGCATGCTGATCTTATAGTCTCTGAAAAGACTTGCCGTTTTGTCAACTAAAAGGGCGTTAGCGCTAGTTAATTGATATATGTCCGACTTCCATGGGATTTCGTTCAGGAGATCGTTGAAAGCTGTATGCAGTTCGTCGTTAGTTAGGTTCGTCTCTGCAAAGCCCAACATCTTGCCCAATTCCTATATAATGGAAGAATATAGTTAACATATATGCGTTACATATGTGCATATATTATCGCAAACGACCGAAATTGGAGAATGTCGGTGGAAGCCCGAATATTTGGTTATATTCTTGTACATATGGACTATCCCCATTGTGCACATCTATATAGCCACCGAGGGAGTGTCTTTTAGTCTAGACCAATGGGATTCCAGTAATATTTTTGTTATTTCTCATGACCTTTGCAGTGCTTTATGGAAAGATGGTTCAAATGTTTTGCAATGCAATTTCTTGTAATAGTTTTAAAAATAATTAAAGCATTGTGGATTTCTAATGAAAATTTTCAATGCCGAGTTAGAGCAAATATAAGCTTAATTACATATGTAAATAGTAGGAGTTTTAGCAATTTTTATTGCACTCTATAAGAAAAATATGTTCTGTAATAATAGACAATGCACAGTTACATTCAACGTGAATTTTATTAATTTGCATTTCCGTGCATTTAGTGTATTAACTTGTGTTATAAATGGCTTTCCTAGAAAGATCAATTAAAACGTATAAAACAGCTCAAGCATCACGCAAGAATGAATAAACATTAAAATAAAATAATGAAAAAAAATAATGAAAAAGAATAAAAATTAAAAGTAGGAAATAAATGAACAAGGGAACAAAAGTAGAAAGTTAAAAATTTAAACAACGAGGAAAGAAACATAACAGATATAGTCTTTACAAGAAGTTCATGAAAGCTCTGGCATTCCAGTATAGTTTACTTATCTCACCACGTTTCTGAGACTCTTTATCTAGTTCTGGGCATACAAGAAGATGCTCTGCATTCATGATGCCTAAATTGCAAATTTGGCGTATTAAATCTCACGTTAAAGACTATTCACTGTTAAATGTATTGCCTGCATAAGAATGCTTTTCTTAGAGAATGAATTTATCTTATTCACAACGAATATTTTAATTTATTCACATGTAACTTTTAATGTTAAGAATAGGTAAAATCAGATCATTCGCAATATATATTTTATATCTTACACTTTCAAAAGCAAAGGAATGCAAGCATTGATATAAGAAAATATTAAATTCATTATAACACTCCTAGTTATTCTCAGCTCAATAAAAAACTGTACACTTTAATTCTCTTAATCCTAAGGTGTCAATAAGTGCTTGTAATATTCGGGGTAAATTGCATCCTGAGCCATTTTCTCGATATAAGAGCGATAATAAGGCACGAATATTAAACCGAATATCACTCTCTGATAAATTTCACAAAAATGAAATGTTGACGATTAAATAAACTTATAAAATGAAAGCACTACGCATTTTTTTACTAAAATGATAGCAGCATTTATACGCCATACGTATATAAATGCGAAACAAATGCAAAATAAAACGTAAACAACAACATGCACTCAGACGTTTCAAAGATTTATCATAGTTTCAAAGATTCAGCGATCAATAGAAATCACAGGATCAATAAAAGGTCATTGGTCCCTTTGAAACCTCTTCCTGGCGATTCTGATGTGCCCTTGTTAATTATATCATCGGCGTACGTCGACAAGCACAAATATGCTCTGGTGGAGTTCGAAAGGAGAAGCTGAGAAGACGAACACATAGCCGTTGCAAAAGAAAAGGTTGGTTTATGTGATTACGGCAAAGCCTCCATGGCTATCTGCCGAAGGGACTATAATATGTAGATGTGCACCTCCTATTTTGGTTGTAATCGGCAGCACGAAAAGTATATAAATATATATAGCCACTCTGTTACTCGGCTCAGTGAGCTCAGTTTCTTTGTTCCTATAAGTTTGTAAATTGTGCATTTTTTGCTTTAAAAGTGATTGAATTATGTTGTTCTTATCTTTCGGTTAAGATTTTTATGCCTTTAGTTAACCTGCATGCAATAATTGTGGAATTATCAACAATTTAAAAGTTTTTTTATATGTGGCTAAACCTAATTTTTGGTTACCATAGTGGACATATTTGTTTACATTTGAAGCTCAGCAGAATAGTGGATTTGTTACCAATCTAGAGGAACTAAGCTACGCAACAACAAAGACACGTCTTCTTTTATTATTGCGAAATAATTGTGCTTGATTCATTCTGGAATTATCATTTAAGTTATTAGCTAGTTTTTGCGTATAAATTGTTAAGTTTTAATTGTAAAAATTGTTTTAACTGGTGTTTTATACTTTTCCGTCACTTTCAATTTTTAATGAAAATATTTTGAATTTTGATGCATTTTTGCGTTACCGCGAAGTGAGAACTGAATTAGTAGCGCATGCGCATTAGGTAAGCGGCGCTGAATCTTCTGTGAAAAACTGTTTCTTTTTTATTTGTTTAATTTCTTTTATACATCGCTTTAGATTTATTGTAGTATTTGAATAGAACTTGTGATAATTCTTCAGATGCTATAATTTTTGCTCACTCTGCGTTATAAAACAATTTTTACTTCCTTGTACGAAGTAAAAAGGAAGTATTGTCGTCGCGAAAAATTTCGGGTATCATGTTTCAACAAAAATATCCATTTTAACCGCTATCGAATGCAATTTAACTATATTTTTGCCTGATTTGCCTGACATCCGTACGTAAGGATAGAATAAGGCACTCTGTTTTCGCCAAAAAATTATAAAACTGATTTAAAATGGATTCTGAAGAAATTTTTTCTTGGCATCTGTGCGTGCGTACGTACATATGTATGTATCTCGCATAGCTCAAAAACGAATAGTCTCAGAACTTTGAAATTTTGTATATAGGACTGCTGTAACATGTAGATGTGCACCTCTTATTTTAGTTGCAACCGGCCGCACCGAAAGTATATATTCATTCTATTACTCGGCTCAGTGAGTTCAGTTTGTTTATTCTTATATGTTTGTAAATTGTGCTTTTTTTTTGCTTTAAAAATGATTGAATTATGTTGTTCTTATCTTCCGGTTAAAGATTTTATGCCTTTAGTATATGTGCATGCAATATTTGTAGAATTATCAACAATTTAAAAGTTTTTTAAGTGCGACTAAGCATAATTGTTTTGGCCATAGCAGCCATATTTGTTTACATTTGAAACTTGGCAGAATAGTGGATTTGTTGGCAATCTAGACAAACAAAGGTTCTAAACAACGAAGACAACGCCTTCTTTTATTATTGCGAATTAAATCATGTTAATCCATTCTGGAATTTATAAGTGTTTAAGATTTACTTCGTAATTTTTAATATAGATGGTTTGACTTTCTGTGTATTTTTGCTTTGCCGAGAAATGAGAACTGAATTAATTGAATGAGAAATACTGAATCGTCTGTCTCCTTAAAATTCACTATATTTGTTTACCACAGCGACACTCTGGCGCTAGGTTCACTTAACAGCGTTACATCTCATTCATTTCATGACTCATCGGAATGCACAAAAATCATGTATATCATTTGGATAATTACCTAATCGTTGCCACATGTTCTATTCAAAGATTATAATAGGATTGGATTGGGTTATTGTAATTTTGGCACAAAACCTGTCAAGGTTATCTGCGCCAGCCAAATTGTAACAATGCAATTAGTCAATTGTAAAATCTTCTAGCTTAGGTAAAAAGAGACTAAACACCGATGAAAGTCTACAATAAGAGCTAATATCTTTTAAAACCAAATTAAAGTCTACCACAAAAGCCAACATCTTTTAAAAACAGAAACTAATTACGATGTTGTGTTTTTCCACTTATATTTCTTAAATTCAGTTCTGAACAATTAAAATGTTTTTGGCGAAGATAATTAAAACTCTAGCATTCCACTAAGATGTGACAGACTGCCAGATCTGCATTGCAGTTTGTGCAACGGGAATTCTCTTCTCCTTTCAGGAGATACTCATGGGTCAGGCGACAATGGCAAGTTCTCAGTCGAGTCAAGAGAACATCTTCCCTTCTATTAGCCGTACACGGCCAGTATTCAGTGGTGGGTTTCACATTTCTCAGCTTATTATACACTTTGTCATCCCATTGCCTCTGCCATTTACTGAGAATTTTGCTTTTGGAAAACTCCTTGATGTCTGCTAGTGGAATCTGAGGATTGTACATTGTGGTCGCAGTTTTAGCTGCAATATCCGCCAGTTCGTTCCCCCTAATGACAACATACCCAAGGATCCACGAATAAAGAATCTGGTATGCCCGATTTTTTACAGTATGGTTTAACTTCAGAATTCTAGTTACAATTGGATTAGAACAATGAGTGTAATTTTCCAGTGACATTAGGGCACTCATGGAATCCGTGTAGATAATAAACTTCATGTAGTGTTGTTTTGAAAGGCAAGTCAAAGCCAGATGGATTGCAGTAAGCTCAGAAGCAAACACAGAGCAAGCTGGATGCAATCCAACCCCCACTATCATTTCCTCTGTGACGAAAGCGGCAGTAACATGATCCTGGGAATTTGATCCGTCTGTATATAAAGGGATATATTTCCTATATTTGTTTCTATGTTCAAAAAAAAAATCTGCTTGTAGATGATTTCGTTCGTTTGTGATTTACCCCAGTGTCGAAAAGTGTCCACAGATTGGATTCTCCAATCCTCCCAGGGAGAAATTCTATAAAAACACTCCAGCTGTAGATTTATATCAGTCTAATCATACTCCTCTATCAAAGCACTCATCCTCAAGCCGAAAGATGGGACACATGTTGGTCATTCTTGATATAAAATGGAGTATGGGTCATTAAGAAATTTTAACCGCGTAGTATTTTCAGTGTGTGATAAGACTTTGAAGTAGTGCTTAAAACAAAGATTTTCACATTTTAACCGCAGGGAGGTTTCGTTATTTTCCACATATAAGCTTTCCACTGGAAGATTATAATAAAACCTAAAACGATGTGTAAAAGAAATTAAATAAAAAAAAGGAAACAGTTTTTCACAGACGATTTAGTATTCCTCATTCAATTAATTCAGTTCTGACTTTGCGACAAGGCAAAAATACATAAAAACTCAAAATACCTATGTTAAATATTACGAAGTCAAACACTTATTTCCTCGAATACATTCCAGAATGGATTAAGCATGTTTTAATTTGCAATAATGAAGGTAGGTGTTATTTTTATTGTTGCGAAGCTTAGTTTCTCTAGATTGGCAACAAATCCAATATTCTCCTAAGTTTCAAATGTAAACAAATATGTCCGCCATGAAAGAAATGATTAGGCTTAGCCGCACTTAAAGAACATTTAAATTGTTTATAATTCTACAAATCCTGCATGCAGATTTACTGAAGGCATAAAAAACCTTAATCGGAAGATAAAAAAACATAATTCAATCATTTTTAAAGCAAAAAGTGCGCAATTTACCAACATATAAGGATAAAAAACTGAGCTCACGGAACCGAGTAACAGAGGGGAGATATATATACATAAATTTATATACTTTTCGTGCGGCCAACTGCAACCTGAATATAAGTTGCACAGCTACATGTTATAGCAGTCTTATGTACAAAATTTCAACGTTCTGAGGCTACTCGATTTTGAATCATGGGAGATACACTTACACACGTACAGATGCCACGAAAAAACCTCTTCAGAATCCATTTTAAATCAGTTTTATAATTTGTTTTGAAAAAAAGAGTCCTTTAGTCTGTTCTTCTGTACTAATTTCACTCAAAAACATCATTAAATTGAATTTGGTAGCACTCAAAATAAATATTTTCGTTGAAATATGATACCCGAAATTTTTCGTGATTACAATACTTACTTTTTACCTCGTACAAGCAAATAAACAGCGCTTAAAATGTAATATTTGTCATAGTTTCAGTAACTCTTGGTCAACAGTTTACGAGAAGCAATCAGTTTCTCATTATCACGTATCATAACGCGATAGTTAGGGTAATGCAGATCTAGTGTTGCGCATCTTATCCAATCACTTAGATCACCCCCCCCCACATCCTTTCCCGAACACAACAAAAACACATAAAATTCTGGAGGTAGTTAAAAATCTAGAATACAATAGTCAATCCATTCAAGTATTATCTTCTCTTTCCACATGTTCTGATATGACACATTCTGCACGCGAATGAGCATATTCATTCATTAGTAAAATTTCTGGGGTTACAGGAAGCATTTCTAAACAATTCTTAGGCACTACAGGAAGGGATGCCCCGTTCTTAAGGGAAACTGGCTCGTATCCACGTTGCACATATGGAAAACCACGAGAACGTCCGTGCAGTCAACCCGTTCTCGGGAACACGAACCCCGGACCGAACTACTAGTGTTTAGCGGCTTTTACCGCTCGGAATCGGGTGGACCTTTCTAAATAACCTTACAGTTACTTACGTAAAAAACAGTCGACCATTTTTTCCTATTAAAGAAAAGACGCCAAACTACGCGATTTTTCGCCAAAAATGGAAAGTCTTCAAACACGCTGGGCTTGGTGTAACCTCGATTACACGTGTTAGTTATTACTCTTGAATCAAGCCTCCTGTTTTTCTCTCTATCAGGCGTTTTCAAAAAAGAATGATTAAAATTTGGGACCTGCCTACTACAGAAGAGTATGCTGTTGAATATTTCCAAAGATACGGAATCTTACCGGCCTCAAAAAAAAAAAAAATAAAAATAAAATAAAAAAGGTTTAATGGCTATGATATGGAGCTTTATTTAAAAACTGAGAAGCAATGGCGTTGCAACGTTAAGGCAAAGAATATGTACTGTTAAGAAGGAAAACTTCGCAGAAGCAGAAGTGGCTCCCTTCCAACGAAAAGGGAAACAACTGCGCATGCGTGAAATATCTGTCGCCAAAAAGCGCCAAAGCTCGCAGCTGAATGTCGAAGTTAGTTTGGACAGGTTCGACCGTTACGTTTAGCGAGAGTTTAAGCAAAGAATAGGTTCTCTGGTTTCAAGTAGCGATATGGAGAATGAAGTTCAACAGCCAGTGAAAGTGAAACTTCACCTAATATTTCATCATTTCCGAGTTTAAATTATCGCGACAAATCAAAGAACGATTCATCTTAACCCGTGTTCTTCAATTTCCTATACACGTCGCGTAGGGGAAAAATGTCGGCTAGGTACCAAAGAACCGGCACATCACAGAGGGAAAATTTTCGCCAACAGATTCCTTCGCCAAATCCCTTGGCGAATGTTCCCTTTTCTTTGTAGCGGCGTTGCAGACAAAGTGGTTTACATTACGTCTATGGAGCCTTTCCTTCTTTACATAGAGGTTCTTTGGTTAAGGCTTGTGCGAAGTGAGTGTCAATTCGAAAAGGAATGTGGTTCTAGGGTTTGACGCGATTGGCGTAGTCTCTTGAAGAGTTCCGTAACTACCACCTTACATGGGATTTCAGATCTTAGTGATACCTGTAACTGATTATAGAAGAGTTTCTACGAATGGATAGCAGTTTGATGCGGCTACTTTTGAAGATTTTACCCAAAGCCAAGAAATCATTTGTGTGGAAACGGGTTCTTTCAATATCAAAGAAAAGGAAGTTGCACGTTCTTCGTTTTTCCCACTTCAAGACACATCAAAACGAGTAGTTCGCAGTTCTAAAGTCGCAGTAGTTCAGGTTCTACGTAGACTCTTCAGTAAAAGATATATAGTTTCTTTCCACGTAGGTTCTTGAGCATGACGACAATATTTTAAACTGCTTCTCTAGAACATCAGCTGAGTGGAAGACTTCACGTGAGTAACAGGCTTCATGTGACCATATTAACAATGCATTTGTGTTATTGCGAAGGTGCAGAAAAATGGTGACCAATCCAGCAGATTTCTCTCCTAGATTTTCGGTTGCTTTATTTTGTAAGTGCCGATTTGTGAATTAAAAATTTGCTGTAAGACAGAACAGCAGAAAAAAATGGCGAAATAAATCTCAGAGAAGCACTGCCTAAAAGCATGTAGATTCCTACATAATCGAGTCCAAACAGTGGCCGAGTGTTAAAACAGCCGTTGAAATTTAGTATACACCAAAAAAAAAAAAAAATGCACACGAAAATGGCGACGTTACGTGACTAAAGGATTGCTATGAGCATGGTTGAACGAAGAATGGTTATGCACATGGTTGCCAAGAATTGTCACGCTTTGAAAATTTGGCGATTTCTCAAGTGGTTGAGATAACACGTAAATACCCTTTCTTTCTCCTTAAATGGCAGTTAATGATATTTTAAGATTTGAAGAGTCTCTTTAATGTACGCCTTTATTTTTATGTAATTTGGTTCTGTATTATTTATTTTAAATAACTTATTTTGATGTACGAGTAATTATCGAATTTTACAGAATTTTCACGTGAGTAATTTATGTTTTTAAAGTCTAACATTGGGAAGTTAATGTTTTCATGGAGTTTTATTGCTTTAGAATCATAATCTGATGGTCGTACAAGAATTTAATAAACTGAAGATCTTTTTCATTATTAAAGGTTAGCCATGTGCTAATACAGAGTTTTCTAGAACTCGAATTCCGCGATATTCTGTGAAAACGCTTCCATTTTGAGAAACACCATATTGATTAGTACCTTTTACAATAATTTACTTTGAAATGCTGTCCATTTAATCTACTAGCATCATAAACCTTTTTCTAAACTGGTATTTTTATTTACGTATGCAAACATTGCTTTTGAACTTGTGTACGCCACCTGAATATGTTCGAGTTTAATGGTATATATCTCTTCGAATTTCTGTCATAAGGTAGTAAAAGATGTAGCGGTTTTTTTTCTTTTTCTTTTTGATGAGTATGACTTTTTCTAAATATAAATACAGGGGCTGGAGGAAAAGTATCAAAAATTGTTACTTTTTTCTTGCAGCAGTCCCCAACCATATTTGGCGATTTTAGATTTGGCAAAAAATCGCGTCTTTTCTTAAATAGGCAAAAATAGTGGACTTGTTTTTACGTAAGTACCAAAAAAAGCAATGGTTATATTTTTAAGTAAACACTGTGATTTCGAAAATCTTATCAAAAATGAATAATATAAGAACACGCGGCGACAGCAAAAATGCAACGCGGTAATAGTATGCGATCACTTGGCGACGTAACCAGCAAGCAGCCAACGTTTGGCGAGATATCTCGTTTGACTGGAGATTCATTATTGGAGACCGCTATATAACAAAGAAGTAACAAAAAATTACATAGTAACTTTTGTAAAACTAACTTCTTTAAATGTGAAAATGCCGAAACATTAATGTTTACAACATTTAAAACATTTTTGTGCCAAAATATACATGTGTATGATCAACGGGTGTCAAAATAAAGACCGGGTAAGAACGTTTTTGAAACTTTTTTGGTGTATATCGTTGATGGCGAATGCTATCTAGTTGTATTTCTCGACAACATTTACGGTTGGCGTCGTGTTATGCCCCAGTACGAGAAAAGTACAAGTTTCTCTTTATATATAATACATTTATATAGAGAGGATTTTTAATTATAGATTTATATTTATAGATTTATGACACTTTTTTTAAAGATTTAGATTTTACGATAAATATGCAACTAAGAAAAAAAATTGAATGGGAGGTCATAACTCATTTCAAGGTTTTATCCGGAATATTCAAAACTCTAAATCAAATTTTTATTTGGTTTCCACTGTTCAAATTTTGGTTTCAAAGTCATCCACAATTAATAGTAAAACGTGATTTTAATGTGAACTTACCTGTGACGTTTGACCTCTAGATCCATAATAAAGCATCGAAAAAACAGTGGCAAGAGACAGAGGTGAGAAGTAAGCATCTTCTTTTTTATAATGTGCAAATTTCTTCTGCAAGTTGAAAGCAAAGTCATTGAGGGCGGGAACCAGTTTTTTCATCCTTATCTGAGCCGGAGTCAATGGAATACAATAATCTTCATCTTCCTCCTCCTCCTCAGAACAAGAATCTTCGCTTTCTTGGGCAAAAACAGCCGTCACCAACAAGAAGTACACGCATAATATTTGATAACCCATCTCCGAATTGTTTAAAAGATCAGCTAGGAGACAAAGCGTGACTTAGAATACAAAAATCACATTAAAATCCAATACAATAGAGTATCTTAATCGGTGTAAATAAGATTGGGGTTAAGCCGGTTAAGAGAAAGATTAAGGCGGATAATGAAAAAAATACCTAATTAATGAAATTCACATTTCAATAGTTAAACTGAGCATTTATTAAATGTGTAAATTTATTATAAAAGTTTTACATGCCTTTATTAGGAACGTTTAACTAATTGAACATTCGGTAACTGCACATTCGGTAACTGCACAATTTCATCACTTACTTCCTTGCACGAAGTAAAGGAAGTACTGTAATCGCGAAAAATTTAGAGTATCATATTTTTTAACGAAAATATCCATTTTAAACGCTCTTGAATCCATTTGAGGGATTTTTTCCGTGACTTATGTACGCTGCAAAAAAAAAAATGGGACAGTTCTATATCTTCCATTGCATTGGGCCGATTGATGAAATTCAAATTGTGTTCTTCATGTCTCGAAAGCGCGACTTAGGATATATATTGGATTTATATATATCACTCTTCTAACATAGGTGTTTTCATACAAAATAGGACTTTTTCTGAAATAACATAGCAATGTTTTTACATATTTCGATTCTACTACTCAAATTATGCCCAGATATTAAATTTTGTAAAATTTAGTTGGAAATTTACGAAGAAATTCAAAACTTTAATTTGGCGAATTTTCAGTTTGCACCAGGAATAAGGGAAACTTCTTAATACATGGCAACCAATTTTTCTATTCCTTTCATTGTGCAGGAGGGGAAAAAAGTCACCTTTCCTACCTTTTTACATTGTGCATGAGTGAAAGTCACATCGTTCCTTTCAAATAATTTAAGCAAAGTGCTTAAAACACATTTATATGTTATTATCGCTTTCAACAATTAGGCCATATTTCAAAAAGCGCCAACGTATAAATTCACTTATGTCTTCGAAAATTTTGAACAAAAAGCTCGAATTTTTTGCAGGTATACTTAGAAACGCATCTACTTTAAGATGATGGTAAAACTTTTATAGCTTATAATTCAAAAGAGTTTTGGAAAAATTTATAGAAGTTATTTAAAAATACAAATGCTATAATTACGTCATAAAAAATGGGCTAATTTTATTTTGAACGAACCTAAATTTTGAAATGTGAAAAAACTAAGTAAGTTCAAGAAAATGATATATTAATAAATGTATGCTAAATTCAATTAAGACGGAGGAGCTAAAATTTTGAGCTCATTTTTTAAACCTACTCGAGCGACTTTTACAAAACTTGGCATTTTGCCATAGAGTCGTAGAATCTAAATAGGAAAAAAGTTGGTATGTTATTTAAAAAAAGTCCGTTTTTTTTTTTCCAAATACCCATGTTAAAACAAGCTGTAGATAAATCTAATACAAATCCTAAGTCGCTCTTTCGGGACTTTGAAAACCCAAGTTAAATTTCCATAATCGGTCCGGTAGAACGGGAGATATAGAACTGCATTTTTCGTGCTTCCTTACACAATACGATAACAATATTCGAAATATATCATTAACCGCATCTACAGAAATTTAAAAAAAAAAAAAAACATTTTATATCGTTTTTCAACCAATTTAGCCTGCACTTTTAAAGTAAATTTTGAAAAGAAAGCGGTCGTCGTAGAATGTGAAATTCTGAAATAAAATCTTCACATACCTGCTTGATAAATTTTCTTATCACAAATCATGTACTGATTACACAAGTTTTCTAAATTCGGATACCACAGAACATTCATTAATTTCGGTTGGTTTGTTTAATTACGACAAAGCACTCGAGGGCTATCTGCCTAAGGAAAGGGATGCCTTCGTGGAAGACTTCCAAGGTAAACTTGGCTCTTATATAAGTCGTACATGCAGAAAACCAGGAAAAATCCCACGCAGCCAGCCCGTTCGCCGGGAGCATATTCCGGAAGTGCACATCTGTATCGCAACGTAGGGAGTGGCTTCTAAAATGGACCAATGGGCTTCCAATAATACTTCTGTCATTTCACATGAACTTTGCCGCACTTTAAACAAGATGGTTGAAAATGATTTGCCACGCAGTTTCCTGTACAAAGTAATGAAACATTTTGGATTTCCTGTGAAAATTTTCAGTGCGAAGTTAGAACAAATATAAGCTTAATTACATATGTAAATAAGTAGAATCATAGCATTTTTTACTGCAGACTATATGAAAAAGATGTTCTATAATAATAGCCAATGCACAGTTTTATTTAAAGCGAACTTTCCTAATTTGCAGTCCTGTACGTTTAGTCAGTTAAATTTCACATTAATAACTGTTCACCCTTAAATGTATTGTTTATACAAGAAAAGCGCTTCAAACAGAATGAATTTATCTTATTCACAGCAAATACATTTCATCTATTCATATAGAATTTTTAACGTTAACAATAGGTATAATCAGATCATTCACAATATATATTTTGAGCTTTACAGTTTCAAAATCGAAGGCATGTAAGGATAAGAAAATACTAGATTCATTGTAACACTTCCAGTTACTCTCGGCTCAATATGAAAATTATGCACTTGAATTCTCTTAATCCACATGTGTTAGTAAAGGCATAATACTTGAAGTTCATTGTAGCTTGAGTCATTTTGGTGATATGTCAGGAACATTAATTCGAATACCAGTGCGTGATAAGTTTCGCGAAAGTGAAATGTTGACGTTTAAATAAACTTATAAAGTGAAAGCAATCCGATATTTGCTACTAAAATGATAACAGCATTTATACACCATACATTTATAACTGCGAAAAAAACACAAAATAAAACGTAAACAACAACATGCCCTCATATGCACAGTTTCAAAGATTCAATGTCACAAGAGCAATAGAAGCTCTGGTTCATTCTTGAAATCCCTCCCTTAGTGGCGATACTCATGTGCAATTGTGAATTAGGCTCGCCGCGATTCGAGCGCGGAACGAATTACCACTGTTTAGAGATTTTACCGCTCGGCCGCTGATGGGGCCATTAGTTTAGAAGATAAGGCCTAGAACAAGTTTTATATGGTTAGTTTATTCGTATATGAGAAAAATAGGTTTATGGCTAGTTGAATTTAAAAAAAATGATGTGGAGTATTTAAAAAATGTATTTCTTTTAAACTATAAGATTATATTCGCACATAGTCCCACACCGCAAGATGTTGTCATCAGAAGTTATTAGCCGAAAGGGCTATTAATCTCGAAATGGCACTGCAGAGATCACCGGAAGCATATTTCGTAAGGGCACATCTATATAGCCACCGAGGGAGTGGCTTCTAGAACGCACCGAATGGGTGTCCAGTAATATTTCTTGCATTTTATAGGACCTTTGCCGCGCTTTAATCAAGGTGGTTGAAAATGATTTTCCATGCAGTTTTCTTGTATAAAATAATTAATACATTGTAGATTTCTCGTGAAAATGTTCAGTGCGAAATTAGCTCAAATGTAGGCATATTCATATAAGCAAATGATAGAAGTCGTAGCAATTTTTATTGCAGTCTATATGAAAAATATGCTCCATAATAATAGCCAATGCACAGTTTTATTCAAATTGAATTTTCCTAGTTTACATTCCTACATATTTAGTGTTTTAAACTTTAAATAACGATTCACTCTTAAATGTATTGCCTGCGCAAGGAATACCTGTTCGAACAGAATGGATGTATCTTATTCACAGCGAATAATTTTAATCTATTTCTATGAAACTTTTAATGTTAACAATATGCGTAATCCGATAATTTATAACATATATTTTGAATCTTAACACTTTCAAAATCAAAAGAAAGCAAACAGTGCGATAAGCAACTACTAGATTCACTGTAAGATTTTTAACTCAATCAAAAATTTTACAGTTGAATTCTCTTAATACATAGGCGTTAGTAAACGAATAATATTCGAGGCTAATTGTACCTTGAGTCATTTTCTTGATGTAAAGAGCAATAATATGCCATGAACATTAAACCGCGCCTGATAAGTTTCATGAAAGTAAAAATTTTACGATTAAGTAAAATTATAAAATGAAACACTACAAGATTTTCGTCTAAAATGGTAACAACATTTATACGCCATATGTATGTATGTATGTATGTCTGCGAAGCAAATTCGCATAAAACGTGAACAATAACATGCGCTGATATCTACCGTTTTTATGTTTCAGTGTCACAAGAGCAAGCAGAAGCTCATTGCTTCATTATTGAAACCCCTCCCTCAGTGGCGATACTGATGTGCACTTGTGAATTATGCTCACCGGACTACATTTCTTGAAAGGCGCGTCTCGGATGAGGACAAAAGAGAACAGGTAGTGATGCGGCTCGAGGAGGAGAGGAGAAACAGACAGGCGCCGGAGTTCACCAACACTCTGGACTTCATATTCGGAGGTACGCGCGGTTAAAAGCTCCTATTGTTTCAATTTTACAAATTCTGTAATATTTTCCTGCGCGGTTAAGTAACTTAACCGCGGTAAGTGTAAAATAAATTCTAACTTGAATATGGATAATTTGCGTCTTATTTTATAAGGTTTTATCAAGCATTATAACGTGTGCATAGTGCAAATTTCCTGAAGGCACTTTGCGTCGGTACTTAAATGCTATTTCACTTTTCAAATTGTTGCCACCCATTGTTATAGCCCTGTATTATATTTAAAGAAACTAAATAATGAAGAATCTGCACGAATGTTTCTGGCATTGTGGAAAAACAAGGGTAACTTTGTAAGATATTTCTCCCGTCTTCTACGCATGCCTTCATGGTGTAGTGGTTAGCACACTTGAAAATGTATTTCGCGTAACCGAAAGGCCGTGGTTCGATTCCCGGCGGAGGAGTTGCTCATTTTTAATTCTTCTGCTTCCAAAAAAATCCTAATGACTCTACAACTGGCGCCCGAACTAAAAGGAGGTGGATGATCATCCTCCACCACCACGGTCTGGCGATTGGGGCCCCTTTATGCCTACTCGTCTTTTAAAAGCGGGAGTACATAAAGTATTTGTCCCGCCTTCTTCGCATGCCTTCAGAGTGTAGTGCTCACCACACTCGACGCGTAACAGAGAGGTCCGTGGTTAGATTCTCGGCGAAGGCGTTGCTCATTTTTTATTCTTCTGCTTTCAAAAATATCCTAATGACTCTACAACTTGAGTTATCAAATTTTGAATAACATAGTAACTCGAGTATGGGCACCTGGAAGTCCGAACTCGGAATTTCGAATTCGTTTTACTGTTTATTTCATATTTAAAAAAATTTAACGAATTGCTAATCAGCAGACTCGACGATCTCAAAGCGAGCAGTGGCAACACTGTACAGGGGGGATTTGTATCCACTGCGCGGGAGACTGTGTATCGGAAATTCTAAAGATATTCTGCTTTTCAGTATTTTTAGCACAATGTGACGTTAGTCCAAATGCTTTTGAAACGTATATGTGTGGGTTAATAAAAGGAACGTTACTTTGGGGGGGGGGGCTAATATAAATTCTGAAAGCTTTCAAATTTTTTTTTCTATTTTTTCGTAGAAATTATAAAATGTTGACTCTAATTTTACGATAATTTTAAGTTTCACTACATTTAGAATTCCCAGTAGTCGTCTTCTGTGTGAAAATGTTCAAATTTCGCGAAAGTTGTCCGAATACAATAATGAATTGCCTTGAGGCTGTTAATTTCCACGGACTCGAAAACAGTTCAGAACCTAAAAGAACTGATTAACATATTGGTACTGTTAAAGAAGATTTGCACAGTCAACAAATACAGAGGCCAAGTGTGCTTTATCCTCTTTTCTTTTTAGCTCGCGTTATCTGAATTCTCTGGTATGTTAAGCTGTCGAAGATCCGAGCAGAATTTGAAAGAATATCACGCATTCTTTAATAATACAGATCCGTTAGTTTGTTGGTTTTTTACTTCTTTGTAGAAAGTATTGTAATAGCGAAAATTTTAGGGTACCGTATGTCAACGAAATTATTCATTTTGACCCCTAGCGAATGCAGTTTAGCGACGCTTTTGCCCGACATCTGTACATTTACATATGATATATGTGTCAATTAATAACTTTGTATAAGCATAGTGTAAACAAGTACTTTAAGTCTAGTTAGTAATGTTCTATCATTTGCCTGCGTGGTTAAGTGCATACTTAGCACAATGTGTATAACTACATTATTGTATGATACAACTGTCATTGATTTGGTTGAGTTAATTGTAAATAATCATACTATTGCCTCCTAACTGTATACCTTCTGTAAACTCACTAAATTGACTGTACTGCCAATGAACTTGTTGGTATCAGTGCACATTGATTACGAACTATATCTCGTCCTTTTACTATGTACCAATGGACTACTCGTACCTTCAGCGCGATTAACTCACATATGGACTATTGAACTCTTGACCTTAATACTTGTGTAAGTGCAACTTTTGCATGAGTACTCACTTATGTATGCATATTATATTGTACTTTTGTACTTATAGTACAAAATTTTTTTATATAGCATACACATGTAATTCAAATATTGAATATTATATTGTTGACGAAAGATACCAAAATGTACATTGTAACCAAGCTTAATTGTGACTCCGTAAACTTCGAATTTAGTTAAATATATGCCGCTAGTCTGCTGGGCTCCCCTGGTGATGGCGGTAGCAGGTTGTAGACTGTCCTTCACTGTGAGGGCATTATTCCGCTTGGTTCACACCTTAGGTCGGAACTGTGGTGTTGTGTTATGTTATGTACATTTACGTAAGAATAGAATAAAGGTTTTCCAAAATGTGTTGCAAAAAAGATTTAAAATGGATTCAGAAGAGATATTTTCGTAATGTCTGTAAGCACTCACGTACATATGTACGTTGCATAACTCAAAAACTAGCCTCAGAACGGTGCAGTTTCGTATTAGGGCTGCCATAACATGTAGTTGTGCACCTTCCTTTTTAGTTGCAATAGGCTGCACCAATAGTATATAAATATGTAAGATAACAAAATACATTAGCTGCTTTAAAAAATAATTGAAGACCTCAAAATTAACATTCTAGATTTGGTGCTCTCCCCCTAAATTCATCTATTCTCCCAAACTCGAGATACTTCCATGATTATATAAGAGCCTAAGATTAACCAATCCTAGTTCAGAGTACTTTCTACATGTACTTGGTACAAAAAATTTAGTCATTCTTCTCCTACCTTCGCCACTGCTAATATACTCCCTATCGCTTCGCTTCTGAGATACGTACGTCTTGCTTTTAAATCAGTGTACATAGTATTTACTGTGTTTCATTATGCTTGGATAAACATCTACTAAGATGGTTTTATATGCATGAAATAAAGATTGGAACTTCAACATTCATTCGTGTCGGCGTCATCTTTTGCCCGTCTGCTCAGCCATACGACCACGCGTTAAAAATATCACTGTTTCTCGGCTTCGTGAGCCTATTTTTTTCTTATGTTTGTAAATTGTGTATTTTTTTATTTAAATAGGATTGAATTATGTTGTTCTTACCTTTTATTCTACTGACTTTTTTATTTTATAATAACGCAAGCTCGTTTCTTCTATATTTCATGGTTATGTTATTTGTACTGACCAGATTTCATATAGGAATGATTGTTACTTAAAACGAAATTTTGAATCATGTTTCAAAATGCTTACTATTTCATTCATAATTTTTTTTATGGTTGTACAAAACTGTTTGCTATGGCAGATATTTAAAATACTCAGTAACGTAAAAAGAGTTTTCAAATATTAGAAACTTCATATGCGTGTCTAGGTATCAGGAAGCTGTTAGAAATACATGTAACTAAAACAACAAATCTCCCTCATTTCAACATTCGTGATCAATTTTGGATTATTTCACTAAATTTCCATCTCCGTGAACCTTTTCCAACGACTGGGGCGTTACGTCCCGCACGTTCTCTAATTTAAATGCGTCTCGACAAATTTCAGTAAATTATGGAGATTTAGAATTTACTTTTTAGTACAGAGTAGTAAGTGTAGGACTCCATTGATTTGTTTTTTTGCTCAAACTGCTGAAATAAATGACTATAGGGCCCTAATACATAAAACATTGGGCCCTATAGCTCACGGAAAAGGTTAATTCACTTTTGCATAATTATGTGAAATGTCCCATTTTTAGTAGCACCAATTTGTCTGATAAGGTCCCTCAAGTTTCATATATATTCATATTGCCAATCAGTTTAACACCGAAGCGAATACAATCACGTGTTCATTAACTGTATCGTGTGTTCGAGGCAGCATATTTCTTTAAACAGTAAAACATTTCAGGAAGTTTGAATTTTTGCAGCTAAGTGCAAGTCACACAGACTTCACTGTTTATAAAACCCATTAATTAATTTGTCAAAATGACTCTTTTCCTTCAGCCTATTCAAATGAAAACTGCTTACTTCATGACTGTATCTATATAAGTATCAAAATGTTTACCGTGGTTTATGCACTATCGATGAAGTAGATTTAATTCAATCCAATAAGTTTAAATGAAATGCAAAATGCGTATAATTTAACATTCCGTAGAAGGAAGTCATGTGGTGTACACACCAGACTTTTTTTTGTGTGTGAATATACGGTAGAGCTATATGTTTACACCTACGTGCACATATTTTTTATCCTATAGTTAGCATCATATAGATTATCGCTTCTATAAGAATTTCATGCCTTGCATAAAAGAATTTTGTTAAAGAAACTCTGCATAACGGTACTCTGTCAGAAAAATGGGACAGCTCTGTGTCTTTCGTTCTACTACGCCAATTAACGAAGTTTGAGTTTTTCGTATCTCGAAATATATAAAACTATGCATATATATAAGATTTACGGATAGCATTGTTCGGTACTTACATAAAAAGCCGTCGACCATTTTTGCCTATTAAAGAAAAGACGCCAAACTACGCGATTTTTCGCCAAAAATGGCAAAGCCTTCCTCAAACACTTTGGTGTAACCTTGATTACATGTTTCAGTTATTATTCTTCAGCAAAGACGGTAAAACTGCATATTACGGGCCAGTTTGGCGCGTTTTCGAAAAGTCGCCAAATCGGTTATTTTCACGCGTTTTAGAATATCACTAATTCATCATATCATATTAGATGGTTGCGAATTTGAATGAATCCTGTAAACATGCAAAAATATCTAAAACAGAAGTGCAAGCAAAACAACGATAAGGTATTTGAAAGTTTATAACTATGTATTTTATGGCATCAACAATATTAAAACTTTTCATAATATATACCATTTTTAAGACAGTAGCAAAATGGAGTAAAACGTTTTAGCACGAAATTTAAGAAATTGTAATAAGCAGTAAATGACCGGAAAGCATTGATTTATATTTAATCTAAAACTTTAAAAAATGCAGAATAACAAAATGGTAAAATTCAAAATTTCGATCTACTGAAACATGAGCAATAGTATAGTAAAAAAAAACAAAAAGTGGTTAAACAATTTTAACTACGTAATTTATATTTTTACAATAAATTTTTATTTATAATAAATAGTAGAAACTCGCATTTGTGTATATCCACACTAAAATGTAAAATTACAATGGAGATGAAATTCAAAATGGCGCGCTCATTCAACACAGACTCTACGACTCATTTCAACCATGTGCTTTAACCACATATAATGGACACAGACCTCCATTCACACAAATCTGTCGCATCTTTCATTTCAAGTAATTTCATACTGTTTTTACACTTAGGACATTCGTACATATTCGCAATCAAACCGTAATTCATGCACCATTCTATTACACATCTTTTGCCCTTATCTTGCAACAGAATCAAATATGTAAAATCCACACGTTCAACTCTTTCGAGGTCAGCCATTTTGCTCACACAATTTACTAGAAGCACAGTGAAATGACGAAAATACAAAAAGCCCGCTTAAATGCTGTAAACTGTAACCTTAAATCCTAACGACTTTCATGACGCCAAGAGGTTACCAGATTTGGCGCGATTGCGCTTCATTTGGCGACTGGTCCGTAATCTGCAGTCTAGCCATTAAAAGAAATCTAAAATTCTCTTAAAATTCTTCAAAGCAAACTACCTCAAAGCATTTAAGTACAGGCTGCAATTAATTACTTAAAAAATTCATTCTTAGACAGAAGAGCACGCTGTTGAATATTTCCAAACTTATGGAATCTTCCCGGCTTCAAGGAAATGAGTTAATGGCCACGCCATGGACCTTTATTTTAAACCTGAGAAGCAATAGCGTTGCAACGTTAAGGCTTGCGCGAAGCGAGTGTCAATTCGAAAGGGAACGTGGTTCGAGGGTTTGGCACGAGTGGCGCCGTCTCTTGTGGTCGACGGGATTTTCCGTAAAAACCCATTGTTCTAACATAGGTGTACTGCCAAAACATTAGACGTTTTCTGAAATGACATCCTAATTTTTTTGTTCACGTTTCGATTTTACGTTCCAAATTATGCCTAAATATTAAATTTCATGAAATTTGGTGAGAAACTTACTGAGAAATTTAAGACTTGTCTTGGCGCACTTTTTCAGTTTGCGTCAAGAATAGTTGACTTGCCGAAATTCTTTATTTGTACTTTTACTGCCCACAGATGAATCGTCCATTCTTTCACATAATTTTAACTGTGTAAACCACATTTTCGTTATTACCGCTTGCAACAAATATGGCAAATTTCGAAACCCGCGAATATATAAATTCACGTATATCTTGGGAATTTTTGAATACAAAACTAATCGTTTTGCAGGTATATGCCTAGAAATACATCTACTTTGATGCTAAAAGTTCGATATGTTTTAATTTACAATTTTTTTTCGAAGAATGTACTAATAATACTAAAACTACAAATTTTAAAAATAAATCCGAAACTATCTGCGAATTTTATTTGGATTGAATCTTGAATTTGTACTGTTAAAGGAGGAATCAAGTAAGTTGGATAAATAAAAGATATATTAGTAAATACGTACCAAATTCAATTAACACTGAGAGCTCAAATTTTTGGAGCTGAAGTTTTAAAAACTGCTCATCCGAATTTTACAAAACTTGGCACTTTGGCATGATTTGAGTTACAGAATTCCAATTTGAAGATAAATCCGTAAGTATTTTCAGAAAACGTTGTTTTGTCTCAAAATTTCTATGTTAAACAATGCTACATATAAATCTAATATATATCCTAAATCTCGCTTCCGGGGCAATGAAAACTGGAAGTTAAATTTGGTCAATCGGTTCAATAGAACGCGAGATAGTGTGTGTGATCATGGCAAACACTCGAGAGTTATCTGTCTGAAGGGGGCATGCCTTTATGGAGAACTTTCTAAGGAAAAATGTCTCGTGTTCACGTTAGACATGGGGAAAACCACGGAAACGCCCATGGAGCCAGCCCGTTTGCCGGGATTCGAACCTCGGGCCGAAATACTAGTGTTCAGCGACTTTACCGCTCGGCCGCTATTGGGCCAGGGTGACGTAGAAGTTTGCCTTTTTTTTTTCTGCAGAGGAGAGGGTAACTTTAAGCTGTTTTAACAAATATCGCATAATGAAATTTTAGAATTTCTGCAGATATAAACTTTGCATAAAGAAATAGCAAAAAATAAAGAAATAAATGGTAAAAGTTTACAATTGGGTGCCCCTTGTTTTTTTGGGATTCTTTTTTGACGCCAAGATCGGCGCTAGGAAGGCACAATTTTAAGATGGCAGCTACACAAAACCAAAATAAGAAAAAGAATTTCACAAACTCCGTGTCCATGTACACATAGACCTATTTTCACTTAAAAAACATCAGAGAAGTGCACAAACTTAGTCACTTCACATTGCCTTGACTTTGTCCATGTGTACATCGATTTAATTTCACTTAAAAAATCAAGAAGCTAAAACCAAGTTAAAACTCTCATGGTAACCAGAAATGGAGTTTCATCGCCAACAAAATGTTTCGCCAATCGAAAGAGCACCCAATTCTACACTAGAGCCAAATAAATAAATCTACCAAAAAAAAAAAAAAGAGGTTTGCATAGCATAGCAAAAACTTTGCTTAAGAAATATTATGTAAGACTAACGTAGTTGAAAGAAGAGTACTATCATTCACCTGGGTGACTAACGCCATCCAAAGGAAAAGTGCAGTATTAGTCACCGGCGTTTCACATGGAGCTCGATGTGTTCATATATTAACGAGAGAATTCGCAACAAAATTGTAATTAAAAGATTATTACACGATCAAAGAACGAGGTTCGAAATCGAAATTTACTGAAATATGTTCTTCAATCTTACGTAATTGAGGTTAAATATTCAAAAAGTATGTATTAAATTTTAAAGTTAATAGAAAGATCTTGGCTATTAGACTAATTTCATACAGCGAATCTTCTATGAATTACCTCGTAAGTTTGATGTAAAAACATCATTCTCAAACGCTTGTTACACAATAGTAATTGTCCAAGTGATTAATGAAATGAGTGCAAGTAATATAATATAACATTCAATATGACGTACTAACCTCCGAGCAAATCTTCTAAGAATTGCATAGCAGATTTGATTTTAAACATCATACCAAAATGCTTTTAAGCTATAAAGGAATAGTTATCCAAGTTATTAATGAAATAACAAAGTTTTCAATGCGTCATAAGCGCAAAGCGGTTAAGTCACTGAACACTGGTAATTCGGTCCCAGGTTCCAATCTGGCGAACGGGCTGACCGTCTTTTCGTGGCTTTCCCCATGTGTAACGTGTACACGAGCAAGTTTACCTTAGAAAGTCCTCTACAAAGGCCTCCTTTTCCTTAGGCAGATAGCCCTCAAGGCTTTGACTTAATTAAACCAAAACAAACCAATATGTCATACTAAACTCCGAGCGAATCTTCCAAGAATTACATAGCAAATTTGATTTAAAAACAGCATTCCAAAATGCTTTTAATATGTAAACTAATAATTATCCCCATGAATAATGAAATGAGTGCAATAACAATAATAAAATAATATTCAATATGTCGTACTAAACTTCGAGATAATCTTCTATGAATTATCTATCAAATTTGATTTGAAAACCTCTTTCCAAAATGCTTTCAAGTTACAAACGAATAATTATTTACGTGATTTATGAAATGAGTTCAAGTAATATAACAATATGATACTTAGTATGTCATACTAAAGTCCGAGAGAATTTGCTATGAATTACATAGCAAATATCATTTCAAAATGCTTTAAAGTTATGAAAAAATAATTATCCTCGTGATTAATGAAACGAGGGGCATTAAAATAAAATATTCAGTATGTCATATTAAATTTAGAGCTAATCTTGTATGAACTAGCTAGGAAATTTTATTTAAAAATATCGTTCCAAAACGCTTTTAGGTTACAAACGAATAATTATTCATAGGATTAGTGAAATAAGTTCAAGTAATATAATAATATGATACTAAGTATGCCATACCAAGCTCCCAGCGAATCTCCTATGAATTACATTCCAAATATAATTTCAAAATGCTTTAAAGCTGCGAAAGATAATTAATTATCCACGTGGTTAATGAAATGAGTACAACTAAAGTAATAATTTAATATTCAGTACGTCACACTAAACTTCGAGCCAATCTTCTATGAATTACTACGTAAATTTGAGTTAAAACATCATTCTAAAATACTTTTAAGCTACAAAAGAATAATTATCCACGGGATTAAGGAAATGAGTACAAGCAAAATAATAATATATTTAATACATAATACTGTATTCGAGCGAAACTTCAATCAACTACGTGGTAAATTTGATTTAAAATATCATTCCAAAATGTTTTTAAACTGCAAAAGAATAATTACCCACGCGATTAAGGAAATGAGTACAAGCAAAATAATAATATATTTATTAATATATCGTACTGCATTGGACAGAAACTTGGATGAATTACCTTATAAATTTGATTTAAAAGCATCATTTTAAAATGTTTTTAAGCTTTAAAAGAGTAATTATGTATTGATTAACGAAACGAGAACAAGTAAATTAATAATATAATATTCAATATGTCATACTAAACTCCGAAATAAGATTTGCTGCATTCAACTGAAAAATAAATTAAAACAAACTTACGTCTTCGCAGCTTTAGAGACACAGTGCCTGAGTTACTAATGTAATTTAATAGTCACCTAACACGTAAAAACACAAACTATGTTGCCAAATTCCAAATGCTTACATAAGTTTGTAGAAATCGACTGCGTACTCAGAGTAGAAGTTCCTCAATCCAGGTTTCGAGTTTCGATAGTCGCGGTGATTAGCATGGCAAAAGCATGTTCTTTTCCGGCTCTTCTTGATATGTTTGCCTTAGTGGGGGCTTGAAGTAGAGGGATTACATGGTCAATGAGTCCAGAAGGACAGCTAGAAGGGATGCACGAGCGGTGACTAATTGATGCATGAAACAGTTCTCATAACAGTCCTAATAGCTAAGCAGATTATCTTGGATAACAATACTGATGAGAGCATATCAAATCAGAGTTCATGATCGTGTGTATTTCCTGAATTTACTAGTTCGTCAATATAAATTTATAAAAATTTGTATAAAAATAGACCCTAAAAGCCCTTTCTAAATTAAAAAAATCGGATATTGTTCAGAGAACAGCCTTGGATGCGCCAATTTGGTTTCTTTGAGGGTATGGGCGACATTTCATCATGCCAACGAAAGTAAATATTACAGATAATCAAATACTACAGAATAAATACTATAGTAATAAATACTAATTACTATACTACAATAAAAATACTAATAATAAATACTACAGATAATCCCTTAGCAAGGGAAAAGTATTACGACTGTCTACCTAGAGTCATCGAATGACAACCATTGCCTACCATACCGCAATAAGCTGTCTCTCCCTTTTTGGCGTCAAGGTTGGTCTCCGAACAATATCCAAAAAATCTAATGTGTACACCACATGACTTCCTTGTACGGAATATTAAATTATAAGCGTTTTTTCCTGCCTTTTATTTAAACATAGTTCCTCGAATTTCATTAAAGATATATTTCTCTTTCAATTAATTCAATTCTCACTTCGCGACAAGGCAAAAATACATAAACATTCAAAATATTTATATTATAAACTGAAAGATATAGGGGGAAAACAGGAAATACAGTTGAAACAATTTGAAAAATTTTACCATTAAAATTACAGTTTCTACGCAAAAACAACCAATTCGGCCAGAGGGCAAGAAGGCAGAATTTTTTGGTGCACAAAACTGAAAGTTTAGGTTTGGTCTCAGTCGGCAAAAAGACACTGAAGGCGTAGAAATTGACTTAATTTGTTGTGAAGGCTATGCTGTGTCAATATATGGGATAATTTAATAACTTAAATTATAAGTCCAGAATGGATTAAGCACGATTTAATTCGCAATAATAAAAGGAGACGTTATGTTCGCTGTTGCAAAGCTTAGTTTCTCTAGATTGGCAACAAACCTACTGTTCTGCTAAGCTTCAAATGTAAACAAATATAGCTGATATGGTAAACATTAGGCTTAGTCTTTACATTTTTCTGATTATCCTTTAGATCTGTTTATAAGATTTTTCTCTCACCTTCTTTGCATGTCTTAGTGGTGTAATGGTCAGCACGCTCGACGCGTATTTGAGGGTCCGTGGTTCAAGTCTCGGCGAAGGCATTGCTCATTTTTCAATCTCTCCTGCTTCGAAATAACCAAATGTCTCTACATGATGACCAGTGTATATAATACCGTATTTCCTCGCGTATTTACCTTCTCATTCGTCCCCCCGTAGCTTGATATATTCATATATAGTTTATTCATAAATACTTTTCATTTTATATGCACAGTGAGAAAACAACAAATGAAAAGTATTCGTGAGTAAACTGCTGTTTAGTGTCAAGCTACGGGGAGGGGGTGGGAACTTAGGCGAAAATTACGAGGGAAAATACGATATACCTTTCTTATATAATAATATAAAATAATGTTTTGAGGTAGTTATGTTTTGTTTTCTTAGAGCCTGATGCATTAGATAGAAACACAAAAGTTTCTTTTAAAAATAAATTCAAAGTTACCAGTTATTTACGTGTAGATATTTTATTTCAGACATCAGTTTTAATAAATAATACATTAAAAAAATGTTTTTCTTGCTGTCCCAGATCACAAAATATCGAGTTGAAAACTTGAGAGCATACATTAGAAATGCCTCATATTCTCTTGCTGTTGATTTCCGTAAGTTGATGCGGACTTCACGTTTCTGTAAAAAGGAAATAATGGAAAAAATAAAATGAATAAATAATCCAAACTTCTCTTTAACAAAAAATAACGACAGATACATAGTGCATCTACAGTCTTAAGACTGATTTCTTAAACGCCTTCCAACAAACTTATTAAATCACAACTAATACCTTTTATGACAATAACATCTTTTTTTTCACTTATTATGTGGTCCGCCTTTATGCACTGCTCGGAAAGGGACGGATGCCCCGTGGAGGTCTTAAGGGAAGCTGATTCGTATCCATGTTACGTACGAGGAAAACCACGAAAACGTCCATGCAGCCAGATCGTTCGTCGGAATTTGGACCCCGGAGTGAATTACCAGTGTTCAACAGCTTTTATCACTCGGTTGCTGGAGGGGATACTATAACATTTTAACTTGCATTTTTCTAGACACTCAACCGAGATAGTGATTTAGTGACTTTGAGTACCATACCAAATACTTTGTCGGGTTGCAATCCCCAAGAAGGCATGGATTTGTAAATGTGTCTGTGCCGCATGGGGGAACTCTAAATATGCAGCGAGTCGAAAGTCCTCTCGAGAGGTTAAGGGTTAATTGAAAAGGATCGGCAGACTCTCGAACCCGTCCCGTCGGAATGTTCTTTCTCAGAATTGGTGGTGGAAGTGATTTATGGGCTCGAGGTTCTTGCCAACGACAGACACATTTGAACCCTTGTTTCAGTGAATTCTGTGGGTCTGTGTTGACTGTTGTCATACAAGTGAGGCTGATAACAGCAACAGCTTGTCTTTTCTAAAATGCTGTCTGCTTTACAAATTTTTTTTATGCATTTATTAGTTTGCTTTGAATCAGCAAACATGTGCTGCCGTGGAAAGGTAAACTGAGCAAAGATTACCAAAATATATGCTGCAAATTAGTAATATCAGTAATTGTAGAGTTTGAGAAGCTACATTAAGTACATGTGGTTCGAGATTTAATGCAATACTTTTCATTGATACCAACCCTGTCGTATTGGAACATGTAAGCATTGATGAAGAACTCGTAGTTGACTGGCATTTGTAATCTCGAGGGCTTTATTCACTCAATGACTTTTCGATGATAAGAGGTCTAGGCCGAGCCCCTTTTCTAGGCAATCAGATTGTGCTACATCACAAAAAGTGGTTTAAGAATTTTGCTTAAAAATTCCAACTTTTTCGTTTTTTGGCAACTTTGTATAGGAAGCTACGTACCAATCATAGTGGAACAAACAGGAACTCATATTCGGTCGACGGTTTCGTTGACGCAGCTCCACATTTACGCATGTCCGACCTTACCTTCGATGTTTTATAATAGTGTAAGAGATCAAAAGCTATTTTTCTTTTGCAGTTTCAAAGTATAGTTATTTCAATGTCAAGAACTAGCTTATTGGAACGATTTTATGATCTAAATCCTTTCAGTAATAATTTTTGCTCTAAAATCGTCGATGAATTTAATTGAATACTTTTATAACTTGATGTAAGCAAGTGCATGGCTCAACTATGCCTTAATGTCCCGCATGCATATTCCCAAGTAACTAAATACTGCATTATTTCTGATTAGTGCCGCACAGACGGGAAAGTGGTTAGTGACTGATTGCCGTGTCGAAGGGCCTAAGTTCGAATACTGGAAATGGCATGGATGCAAATTGCCTGTACCCTCATAGGAGGCAACGGTGGCCCCTCTATTACCCTCATAATAACGTGATCACGGTTTCCGGCCTTAATAGTAGCTATTGCCTTTAACGACTAGTGCCAGCCATTGGAAATTTAAAACAAAAATAATTTTTGATTAACCTGATTTAAGGGTCTGTGGCAAAGCACTCGAGGGCAATCGAAAAAAGGAAAGGAATGTCTTTACTAACCACTTTCCATTTTTAAGAGAGATTGACTTGTTTATACGCTATACATAAGGGAAAAAAAAACATGAGAAATCTCATGCAGCTAGATCGTTTTCCAGAATCTGAATCTTGTCGAACTGCCAGAGTTTAGCGGTTTGATTCTCTGCAGCCTGAAGGATTATTTGCTTAAAGCATAGTACATCATGGCCGTCTGTTCATAGGATTAATGTCTTCCTGAAAGATTTTCTAAGCAAACCTGTAACGTAAATGATGTTTGAGTTCAAAGGTATTAGCAAAATATCTAAAATAATGTTTAGAAAATATATTATGTAGCAATTAGAATTTATTCTTAAACAGACTTTCAATATGAAACTCAAAACACGTTTTAAAATATTTCGAGTTTTACTTACAGCCAATATATACAAGACAAAAATAAGTGGTAAGCAAAATAATTAAATTTTTATATGCGGAAAATCCATAGATTAAGATTTTGATACTTATAATTTAATTTGCGTGTGATGCAAGGTCACTTTATTTTAATATTTTCAGATATCAGCCTCCATAAAAAGTACAGTATTTTCAATGAATTTAATGAATATCCCCTCCGGCGTTTCTTTCAACTCGTTCTAGTCGCTAGGGAGAATACCATTACAGTGCTTGATTATATCCCCTTGAGAAGCAATTGAAGAAACATATGACTGACTTTAAAATGCATTTGAAATTTAAAAAATTGAGTAATTTAAGGCTTCTAAGAAAAAAAAAAGTACGAAAACTAAACATACGAATTAGTCGTAAAATAATAATTTTTTTCTTTAGATACTTAAAAAAATTTTCTGTCTGCGCTGTTAGTCAAATTTTAACTCGTATGTAGACGCATAGATAATAAATTAAAGTTTGATTAGCAATTAGTTCCATGATTTTAATAATTTATAGTAGATGAAAGCAATTATATAAATAATTGATTTTATATGAATACAAATATTTACGTGTATTTTATTTATAAATGTAGGAAATATTTTAGGAATAACTAATTCATTGAACGCCCCTTTCAGATTATCTACAGCCATAAATTAACAAAAGTGTCAGGAAAAGACTGATTAAAATTAATAAAAAAATAGCAAACCTAACCCCGACACTATATAAATATATTTGCTAAATGTAGCTCAATAAGCAATTCTTAATAAGAAAAATAAAGAGCTTGCGTATGTTTCGTATTAGCAAATTCGAGCTTTGAATTCTCAGCTCATCTTAAGATGGGCTGAGAATAAATATCCTCAGTCTGCTTGACGACAGGAGTATATAGTATCCTCGGGATGATAAACGATAAAGTCCTGAAGATATCTGAGAAACAACATCCTCAGGAGATCTTCATACATCCCGGGATATTGTGACTTGAACAGGACATCCTTAAGATGTTGATTTACGAAGTCCTCATGATATCTGAAAATCAACTTCCTCAGGAGATCTTCATATATCCCGGGACATTGCGACTTGAACAGGACATCCTCAGGATGTGGACTTAAGAAGTCCTCAGGATATCTGAGAATCAACATCCTCAGGATATCCTAACTATTTCCCGGAACATTGCGACTTAAATAGGATGTCCTGAGGATGTTTTGTCCTATGGGGGAGGCTTATACCCTGTCACACAGATGTGAAGGGCATAATGACTTCAAGGTTTCGTTTAGAAGAAGGTTTTATGGTTCAAAGCAGTGATTCTGAACCACTGTGCTGCGGCAAATTCTTAAAGTGTGCCGCCAACAGTATAAAGTAAAAATTGTAATGGGTTTAATTTTAGTATACGGTACACATGAGAATTAGCGAAATTCGGTTTTTAACACATTAATAAGCCCGCCAATTGCGGTATCCAAGCCGATTTTGGTGCTCTGACGGACAGAGTAATTCGGAGCATTTTCGCGTATGTTCAGTATATAATTTAAATTAAGAACTTCTGCTTGGTGCAAACGGGAGACTAGCTTACTTATCAGAGATTTTTGTTATTTTTAATAACATAAATTCAAGTATGCAAGGGACGAAAGAAAATATATTAGCAGATAAACTGGTGGGATTTAAAAAAAAAAATATGGAAAAATAAAGCTCAGGAAGGCAATTCGGAAAAGTTTGAGTGAGTCCCAAAACATTTTAATAAAACTATTCATAAAATTGTTATTGACCGTTTGACAGCATTAGAGGAGAAGCATTCATTATTTCTCAAATTTAGGTATAAAAAAACTGATGGGGTTCGTAATCCATTTGTGATAACGAATACTTCTGTATTTGAATTAACTATGACTGACGAGGAAGAACTAATTTCGCTTTCTAATAATCGAGATTTATGCGTAATTTAAAAATATTTGGGAGAATCAATTAATTAATTTTAGATTAACCTTAGATGCGATTATTTCATGATGACCAAAAAAGCTTTAAAAGTATGATCACAATTTTCTACATCTTATATGTGTGAATTCCGATTTTCAATATTAACCAACATAAAAACAAATAAAAGATCGAGACTGTTAAATGTAGAAGACGATATGAGAGTAGCATTGTCATTCTTGCGACCCAATATAAATGAAATTATCAAAAAACATCAAGCTGAAATTTCTGATTAAAAGTATTCTCATTATTAACTTGTAATGAATCCCTTAATAAACGTACTGCTGTTTTTGTAGTACATATTATGTTACTCTACATTCAAAATTATTATCATAAACTATTTTACATATGTAAGTAATGTATATGTAAGTAAACAACTTTTAAATTTAACTTTTTGTGTGCCGCCAAATTTTGAAATTGTTAAAAGTGTGCCACAGAAAAAAAAAAGTTGACAATCACCGGTTTAAGGCGTCAGTTGGGATTTAAGTTCTGTACCTTGGGGCTCTATTTGAGGCTCATTACAGGAAGAGAGGTTCAAGCCGCAAAGCATTGACAGGTTTCGTTATATCAAGACTGTCCACGACGAAACAAAGTTCAGTTCTGAAGACCTGGCTGACTAGTGTATACTTGGAATATCTTAAATTTGTAGAAATTAGTCGACGAGCATATTGTGAGGATTGTATGGGTGTGATTTATTGTCCGTTAACAGGAAATTGCAACTCACAGCTGATGGGAAAAAAACCTGATGCAGCGATGGAGGACTTAAATTCTTTTAAACTACATCATTCGCAGTTGATAAAGGCGATGGTAGTCGAGGACACCGGCCGTTTAACACGTAACATACATATTGAGCTTCTGTCCTGGTTCATGTAAGATGGTGCGAGGCCTCATCGGACTGCTGCGGTTTTCAGTTTATAAGGTATTTCTCCTGCCTTGTTAGCAAGCCTTCGTGGTGTAGCGGTCAGCAGACTCGGCGCGTATTCGAGAGGTCCGTGGTTCGTGCCCTTGAGAGACCATTGCTCATTTTACCTGTCTCCTGAAATTAATTAGAGGAATATTTTCATAACCGTGTAATTGCTTTTCCATGAAATTCACTTTTCACGGGAAAGGGAAAAGATAGGCTACCGCATTCACCAGACTTGAATCTTTGCGATTTCTTCCTTTGGGATCACTTAAAGGATGCAGCGTACCGGAAAATCCTCTGAAAGTTTGAGAAACTTGAAGAAATAATCAGTGACGAATGTGTGATCATTCCAAATGCCACTCTGTAGAGTCATTAGGTTTATTTCTGAAACATGAGACAGGAAAAATTAGTAATGTTGTCTTCAGGACGGGAACATGGACCTCTGTAATAAGCGGCGACTGTGGTACCGTTACATAACGAAGGCCTGGTGGAAGGATTGAGAAAATACCTTAAAATATCTTATATACTCCATTCTTAAAAGACGGCAGGGAATTGGAGGACCCAATCACCAAACTTTGTGGTGACCAATTATCGCCTACCACCGTTTAGTTCGGGCGACACCTTTTAGTCTGTCACCACCTTTTTGTTCGAGTAGTGTTGAGTTATCAGTTTTTTTGAAGAAGGTGAAGTGAAAAATGTGCAAAACCGTCGCCGGGTATAGAACTTTGACCTCTCGAATACGAGCCAACTGGGCTACCATTATACCACGATACCCTTCTGAAAGGAGAGAGAAAATACCATTAAGACTTTACAGAAGATGTTTTCTAATTTCGTCCTCCGATTACATGTGATTGTGATTGAAAATATTGTAATTTTCATTCATTAAAATATTTCGAAAAATTGTCATGTGATTTTCAGTTATTTTTCTTTGATTTACATAGTTACTATCTGCAGCGCCATCTATCGGAGCATTTTTGAACTAAAATCAGGAATTCTGGAAGGAAACATTTATGTCCTGTCACATGAATTTTCTGCGAGAATTATAATTTTATTTAACCTTAACCGTTTTCCTGTTATAAATTTTTGAAAACCGTTAGTCAGTTGTAGGACACCCGGTGTGTAGGAGATATGCTACAACATGATAAATACCTACATCACTACTACATCTTTTCCTTATGGTTATGCAGTTCATTTATTTTACAAATAGACAAATTTTCTATTATTCTGATTGCAAAATTGTCCACGGCTATATGTTCCTAACACCCACTTCTTATAACGTTTAAAACATTGCAGTATTTTATCACCTTGCTTTATAATAAGATAGAAAAATATGTGTTCCTGCCCATGTTATAGTTTGCGGTTTGATCAGGAAAAAGGACGAAATCTTTCGCGTAATAGTAATTTTGTCTATAAATATGTCACAGAATAATTCTGTAATTTTTTGACATGTCTTATTGATTTCATCGAAAATATGTCATAACTAGCTTGGAATTTTGGAAAGTCATAAAAGTGAAGCAATAATCTGTGGCAAGCATAGATTCTTAGCATAGAAAACCTATCGATTTCGAGGGCGAACAATTCCCTCTTCATCAGGAGCAAAGAAATCTACAACTGAAAATCCAAGTTACGTAACATGTTTATACCTTAAAGAAGTCGAGAGAGACGAGAGAGTAGGGTGTAAATATATTCGTAACTTGGTTTTTGAGTTAGAATACTTACTTACTTAAAATACCTGAAGAGTATGCAACCCAAAGCGAATAACAAGGCTCCCAAAATCAGCATTGTAGCTGAAAAACCGGCAATCAAGGCAGAATTACCTGTAAGAGAATGAAATATGTTAATATCGGCATTGAAAACTTTGATATATCTTAGAATATAAGAACCTATTGCTGGAGAATTAGTAACCTATTGGAAATATGAAGTAGATTGCATCAAATTGTTTCCAGCTCTAAATATCTTTTCAAACAACTGGTCGTAATTTTGTCATGCTAGTTTAGAAGAAATGAATCAAATTATGTGAGGTTTAACTATTTATTTTTAACTAATAACTCAGTTTAGGTTTATCTATATATTTTTAACTAATAGTTCAGTTTAGGTTGAAAAATATTTCTTGTTAGTCTTCTTTCATCCATGCTTTTCATGCCAGAATGTAAATAAGATAGCGAGAGTTTTTTTCATATTAAGATAAATCGAAGTGCTATTTAAGGAAGAATTTAGGAAGTTAGTTTTAGTTAGTGTTTGTTTTAACGGTGCAGACTCCTCCGAAAGATTTATTTTAAGTGGTATTCCACAAGGCTCGGTCCTAGGACCCTTTTTGTATCTTCAGCAAAATAATTCTATTTCAGCCAGCCTGCTATGCGGATGACACCGCCTTAGCAATGAAATCCACAAATGTAAATAATGCTGTAGGCAAACTTCAAAACTTCATTCTCCCACATTGAAAAATGGTGTGCACAGTGGAAAGTTCGAATCAACGAGCCCAAATCACAACTTCTGATTATTCGAAAATGAAAATGGAACGTTCTGCTCGTTTTTCAATGAACCTGTTCCTATCGTTTCTCAAGCAAACTACCTTGGAATATTGTTTAACGATCGCCTCAGATGGACTCACCACGTTAATAACGTACGAGGCAGGGCTTTAAATATAATTAAATGTCCTTATCCCACAATCGTAAAAATACTCTTCACTAGATTTGGATAAGAAGAGACTCATTTATCTTTCTGTTACTACGCCAATAATGACCTATGCTTCACCGGTCTGGACGACAATTGCTGACCAATTACTGACAATTACCAAAGAAATTACAAGTGGCGCAGAACAGATATGTGCGTATCACCACAAATGCCCCCTTTTTGGTAAGTGGCACTTTTTGTTTCATGATGACCTCAAAGTAGAACCCCTTGCGAAGTTCTTACACAAGATTAATAAGCTATTCTCTCAAGCCGCACAAGACTGCAACATTATGAATCATTTCAATCTCTTCAGCTATGAAATTCTGAAAGACGATATGCACTTGCACCCTTACACAGCTTCTATATCAAAGAAAAACCAAAAATTTCCCTACCTAGAATTTAAAATTGTTATTACAACTCCATATCGTACAAGCATTCTAAATCTTTTCCCTAATTTTTAGGACTTTCTGCTATTTTAGAAATGCACATACTTGTAAATATTATCTAAATAGTGGTCTATTTTCTGGGGAAAATATGTATTTCATTTTTTATGTACTGTTTAATTCTGTAAAATGTGTTTTTCCCATCCGTGACCAAAGGAGTCACCAATTTTCATCCTGTTCTCTGAACCCACTCAAGCACTTTTATACTTCCATTGCTCCTTGAAGCATCTATGTTACGATAGCCGGTATACAGCTTGCATACTTAGCAAGCCAGACACGGCAATTGGAACTGGAGTTAGGTTTAGACCATTGCATTTCTCTTTAGTCCATACCACGTTGTGCCGTGATTATTAGCGACTTGTGTAAGCGGCATTGACTGTTCTAGCCATTAGGCTGGTCTCGCCGGTTTACGACAAACCAGAGATATTCATGCGCGTTAACGTATTCTGTGAGACGTTAGGCTATACTACCACACCTTGAAATTAGTATTTGTTACGTTATTCTGTTAAGCCGGATGTGCGTGGCTTCTTATAATTCAAGTTGGGTCATTGTTCATTTTATGTTTGAATAAAAGGGTTTTTATACACCCTTCTTCTGATTCCTGTTTTGTTTCACTAGGCTAGAAGGTAATTCTTCAAGAATCTTTGTAACCCTTTCGTGGGCCTTGGGAAGATTTCTTCCCATCTACATGATCCTGGGAAATACACCTGTGGGAAGCACAAAACCCACTATAATGTATTGACTTTGCTATTATAACGTTGGGAACACTAATTCTCACTTCAGTATTGTGCTGCGATCTATGTTCAGTCGACTGAAACCGAATTAGCACATTTGTTTTGAAAGTTCGAACGCGTTGTGCGAGATTTGTTCCACTGAGAACCCGTTTTGATTTGGCAATTGCATTGTTATACGATTCTACTGCAAATGTAAGTCAATCACTGTTTTTATTATAACAACGTTTTCTTATTAGTCCAAAAGGGGCTTTGTCCCTGAAGGACTATTGTTTTCGTTTTGCGATTTTGCGTCGGAAACATTAAAAGTCTGTATCACTTTTCAAACTGTTGCCACAAAATATTCCAGCCCTGTAATATATTTAATGAAATTAAAAAATGAAAAATGTGCATAAATATACGTATGTTTCTCGCATTGTGATAAAACGACGGTACCTAAAGCCATCGAATTTTGAATGCCGTGATCCTGCTGCGAATATAGGCATCTGGAAGCCCAAATTTGAAATTTGGTTTATTAACGATTTCATATTTTGTAAAACGTTAACGAATTTTTGATGAACAAACTCGAGGATTTCGAAGCGGGCAATGGAAACGTTGTACAGAAAGAAACCTTTTTATCTGCAGCGCGTGAGACTGTGTGTAGGAAATTCTAAAGATAGGCTTAGTTTAAAATTATTTTGCGATATTGTTCTTTAACTGAATTTTATGGTTTAAATGTGAAGAACATGATATTCAATAAATAAAAGTAACATACAAAATGTTTAAAAAACGTCCCTTTGGACGTAATTTAAAATCTGAAACCTTTCAGAATTTTTTTTTATATTTTATTTCATATATTTTTGCAGTAACTGTCTAATATTGAATAATAAATAATGGGTGAAAAGCGAAAATGCTATTGCATCATGTATAAAAGCCATGTGCAATATGTATGTTGGAAAAAATAGAATATTTTGTTCAAAAACAGTATGTTTATAAGAGAAATAAAGAAAATATTGTTTTTATTGTAACTGTATTTACTTATTTCTTACATTTCTGCTAATTTTGTGCCAGTAATTATCTAATTTGAATAGTAAATAATAGGCCTAACGGGGAAACTATTACTTTGTTGACTATTGCACATAATCTAGCGGTTATTACATCTGTAAATCGGACAAAAAAGGATGGTACTGAAACAGAAGTACCTTCCCCTAATGCTGTTGCTGTATATAACGATATCATGGGAGGAGTTGATCGCTTCGATCAAAGAAAAGAAAGATACCAAATAGGAAAAAGATCTGTAAAATGATGGCATCGTAAATAGTTTTATACTGTGGCAAAAAAGGAAGAAAACCAGAAGTTTAGACTAGCTACCATTCCGTATAGCATTAGCTCGTCAACGAATAGACGGATTCTGCTGAAGAAAAAGGAAAAGCCGTCTTGCTAGCTTCCAAGCAAAAACGTGTACAGTTCCGGATGATGTACGCTTAGCCAATGTGGGAAATCATATGCCAAAGATGGTTTCCAACTAAAGACGATGTAGAAAATGTAGCACAAAGGCCCAAGAAAAGAGCACCCGCTCTATATGTGCAGAATGTGATGCACCCTTGTTTTCCATCTTTCATGGCATTTCAACATGTTTCTCATCTTTTCATGGAAAATAATCGTCATTAAATTAAATTTTCTCTATGACCATATAAAGTCCCGTGGGGAGTATACTTCCTACCCCTATAATTTAAATATATACAAAAAAATTGCGCAAAATAAAATACATTTCCTTAAATGCTATTGTTTAATTGATAATAAAGCGTAAGAAACCGGGAGAAATTCAAAAGAGAAATAAATGTCCTATGAAAGGGTTAAACATTTATCTCCCAAAGAGACAGACTTTACAAAGTAAACCTTCAGACAATAATAGTTTTGGTAATGACACACATTTTGGGAATAAAATAAAGAGCATCCTTTTTTATACCATTTAAGAGTCAATAAAAAATTATCTTCCGTGAGAGAATGAGTCAAACGAAAAAAACCATTAACTCTCAAACTCTTGTCAAAGTTAGTCGAGGTGTCACAGGTTAAACGTTCGGGCAATCATACATAAATTTTGTTATTGAGTCCCTCATTAAGTACAAATTATTTTCCAAAATCTAGTTAAAAAATTAATTCTTATACTCTTAGCAATTTTCCGAAGAAAACACTAATTAAAATTTTTGGAGACAGTACAGAAATTTTTATAACCTCCCTGTGAACAACGATAAAACGGTTTTACATAAATTAATCAGTCAAGAATGTACAAAAAAATCTGAAAGGTTTCAGATTTTAACCATCACTCAAGGAAGTATGTTAAGGTTTGATACTCTCGCTGAGCTCTCAGTCTACCAGTCTGTTGTTAAACACTCTCCTACCAACTCATTTGTTTTAGATGTATTATTAATCATAATTTTCTTCGCACCTACGAAATATACAATTCAACAATAAAATAAATAAATAAAATTCTAAAAGTTTTCAGATTTTATATTACGCCCAAAGGGGCTTTTTTCTAACATTTGTGTGTCACCTCTATTTATTAAATACCATGTTCTTCGCACTCAAACCATAAAATTCAAATCGACAGTAAGATCCTAAAATAGCTTAAAAAAGCGTTTCTTTAGATTTTCCGACACACAGTCTCGCTTGCTGGAGATAAAAATACTTTCTTTTTTCGTGTTGCCAATGAATGAAATCATTCAGGCTCTTAATCAAAAACTCATAAATGCTCTACAAAATATGAAACAGGTAATAAAACAAATTCCAAATTTAGACTTCCAGATGCCCACATTTGGTTAGAGATGTACACTGCGAAAAAAAATTAAAGAAAATAAAAAAAGGAGGGGCAGCCCTGTATCTTTCGTTATACTTGGCCGAGTGAAGAAAGCGCGACTTAGGATATATATGAGATTTATATATAGTGTTATTCTAATATAGGTATTTTGGCACAAAATCGGATTTTTTCTGAAATGGCATGCCAATGTTTTTCCGTATTTCATTCTAGGATTCGAATTAGGCCCAAACATTAAATCTGGTAAAATTTGGTGCGAAATTTACGCAGGAAGTTTAGGAATTTATCTTGGCGAATTTTTACAGTTTGCTTGAAGACTAATACACTTGGGGACATTCTTAATTAATAGCAACCTAGTTCCCATTCCTTTTTTTCATTGTACACGAGCAGAAGAAAGATCACCCTCATTATTTTCAAACGATTTTAGCAAAGTGCGGAAACCGCATTTGGCGCTGTTATCGCTTGTAACGAATATGCAAAATTTCAAAACCGTCACTATGTAAATTCACGTATATTTTAGGCAGTTTTGAACAAAAAAACTCTAATTTTTTGCAGATGCGTCTAGAAATACATCTATTCTAAGATGATGTTAAAAATTTTATAGGTTATAATACAAAAATGTTTTCGAAAAATTTTTAAAAATGCTTTAAAATACAAATTTTAAAACGAAATCATAAAACATTTGCGAATGATATTTAGATTAAGCCTAAGTTTCGAATTCTGGAAGAAAGAATGAAGTAAGTTTAATAAAAAAAAACAGATATTAATAAATATATATCAAATTCAATTAACATTGACGAGCTAAATTTTTAAACCTAATTTTTTAAAAGCGACTCGCGCTATTTCTACAAAACTTGGCAGCGTGGTATAACTTGAGTCCTAGAATCGAAATATGGAAAAAACTTAGCATGTAATTTTAGAAAAATCCGATTTTGGGTCAAAATTCCTATATTAGAACAATGCTATATATAAATCTAATACACATCCTAAGTCACGATTTCTGGACATGAAAAACGATAGTTGAATTTCGTCAATCGGCCCAGTAGAACGGGAGATATAGAATTGTTTTTTTTGTTTCTTTTCAGTGTACGTTAGTCAATGTTTGATGGCTCTAGGTACCGTTGCTTTATCGCAATGCGAGAAACATACATGAATTTATGCAGATGTTTCATTATTTAATTTCTTTATTATAAAACACGGCGATAATATTTGGTGGCAAATATTTGAAAAGTGAAACGCCCTTTATATTGAAATGCCACAGAATGCCAAAAGGAAATAATTAACCCTTCTGGGCTAACGCCCTTTGGGTTAATTACGAAATTTTACAAGCAGCATAGCAGTATGCGTTTAGAATTCCCGATGCAGCATTAAATGTTGGCATACATTTGTCTGTTCTTTCAGTCTTTTCTCAGTTCATATCAATATTTAGTTTTCTTATCCAGATGGCTTTAAAGAATGATGATGATTTGACGAAATCCAAATTGTGTTTTTCATGCCTCAAAAGGGCGACTTGGGATATATGTTCGATTTATATATAGCATTGTTCTAATTCAGGTATTCGGACAAAAAATCGGACTTTTTCTGAAATGACATACCAATTTTTTTTTCATATTTCGATTCCAGGACTCAAATTATGCCTAAATATTAAATTTTGTAAAATGTGGTGCAAAATTTACGGAGAAATTAAAAAAATTATCTTGGCACAAGTTTTAGATTTTCGCCAAGAATAATTCAAAATGCCAAATTTCAAAACGTACCAATATGTAAATTTATGTACATCTTAAAAAACATTTGAATAAAAAAACTCTAATTTTTTGCATATATGCTTAGAAACACATCTACTTTAAGATGATGTTAAAATTTTTATAGGACGAAATTTAAAAAAAATTATAAAATTTATTTAAGAATATAAATTTTAAAAGTAAATCGTAGAAAATGTGCGAATTTTATATTTTGCTTAAGCTCAAATTTCGAATTCTGAGAGAAGGAATCAAGTAAGTTTAATAAAAAAAGAGATTTCAATAAATACGTTAAATTCAGTTAACATTGAGGAGCTAAAATTTTGAGAGCTAATTTTTTAAAAACTAATTGTGCGATTTTTACAAAACTTGGCAGTTTGGCATAATTTGAGTCGTAGAATCGAAATATGGAAAAATTGGCATGTCATTTCAGAAAAGGTTCGAATTTTTGTCTAAATACCTATATTAGAACACTGCTATATACAAATCTAATACATATCCTAGTTCGTGCTTTCGAGACATCAAAAACGTGCGTTAAATTTCGTCAATCTGCGCAGTAGAACGGGAGATACAGAAATGTCCGCTGCCCTTTTTTTGTGCAGTGTACATAGTACTGATCTGGCTAAACTTTATAATGGATTGTTACGGATTTCATATTTATTTGGCTATTTATTTGGAATTGTAATTAAAATTGCTTTATTTTCCCGTGCAACGCAGACGACTTTTGAAGAGAAAGAAAGCTACGTCGGAAAAATAAAAATAAAAGAACGGGTGCATTTAATAGTTAATAAATAAATAACTCGTAATTGCTGTTGCCATCCAGAAAAATCTAGAAAAATCGAGATCGTTCTGGTGATAATTCAAAAGCTTATAAAAGCCGAATTGAAACACCTCATCTCAGCAGTTGTTGTAGTTGTAGCTGTAAAAAGCGAACTGCGGTTTGTTTACCTAATGCTGTAGCGATTTCGTTGTGAGATAGAATTAGTTTATCTGTTTTTAATTGAGTTATGGTAAACGTTTGAGATATTGGGATATTGTGCGAATATCTCTGAAGAAATATTTCAGCATTTTGATTTATTTCTTGTGGAAAGAGTACATTTTGTTAACTTTTTTTAACGTCATGTGCATTCAATCCATAACGAACCCGTACGCACGCAACAGTATGTTATATTGAAGTAAAACAAAATTAAAATGCAAATATTAACTCATTAAACAATGCTTGAATCTTCAAAATCCATTTCAAATCAGTTTATAATTTTTTTGGGGAAAATGAGTCCTTTATTCTGTAATTACGTACGGATGTCACGCGAAAACATCGTTAAATTTATTCGTTAGCGGAGAAAATGGATATTTTCGTTCAAATATGATACCCGAAAATTTCCGCAATTACAATACTTCCTTTACTTTGTACAAGGAATTAAAAAAACTGAAATGTTCAAAAATATATGGCTATTCAGTGTTTGCATTTTAAGAACAATTTTCTTATTTGTTTTCTTTATCACAGATTTTAATAGTGTACAATCTTTCTAGATTATAAACAATCTTTATTATGTGTTCTGTTTCCAGTTGATAAAGAAGTAGCCAATATCCAATCGGCTGCTTACGGATTGTCCTGTAGGCAAAAGGGCTACGGCGAAACAGTGACGGCGGCCGAAAGTTGTAAACTCCAGCACCAGGATTGGTGCTTCATGACTTATGAAAATACATGTATCTTCATCTCTGAACATGGCAGGAAAAGTTACAATTTCTATTTTATATACAATTTATAACACTAACAAGAGAACTCCTGTATCTCAATTTATGAGCCTTGATCAATAACCCGGTGAATTATCTCCAGATTTCAGAAGATATGTCGCCTTTGCAGTATCGTCAGATGGCACACCTGGGGAGCAAATCAGGCAGCTCAGTTTTTACTTTCTTTTATGAAGTAAAGGAAGTATTGTAATCGCGAAAATTTTCGGGTATCATATTTCACCGAAAATATCCAGTTTGACCTCTATCGAATGCAATTAAACGATGTTTTTGCTCGACGTCTGTACGTAAGACAGAAAAAAGGATTCTTTTATTCTCAACACCGGTTGCAGAAAGGATTTAAAATAGATTAAGAAGTGAGTTTTTTGCTACGTTTGTACTTACGTACATATGTACGTATGTATGTATCTGAAATTATAAAACTGATTTAAAATGGATTCTGAAGAGATTTTCTTCGTGGCGTCTGTGCGTACGTACGTATATATGTATCTCGCATAACTCATATTTTATATATCTATATATATACACCCACCTTGTTACTCGGCTCAGTGAGCTCAGTTTTTATTTCCTTGTACAAAGTAAAAAAGGAAGTATTGTAATCGCGAGAAATTTCGGGTACTATATTTAAACGAAAATATCTATTTTGACCGCTATCGAATACAATTTAACAATGTTTTTGAGTGATATCCGTGCGTAAGAACAGAATAAACGACATTTTATCCCAAAACGGATTGATTTAACATTCCTATTGCAAATTCTTTCTTATTCTAGCTCATGTGCAGACAATCATTGGCATTCAAAACATAAAATAACGGCAGTAATGAAAATTTTAGAATAGCATACGGGTTGTTATAATTATATGTACATATATATATATATATATATATATGGATATCCACTCTGTTGCTCCGCTCAGTGAGCACAGTTTCTTTATTCTTATAAGTTTGTAAATTGTGCATTTTTTGCTTTAAAAATGATTGAATTATGTTCTTCTTATCTTTCGGTTAAGATTTTTATCCTTCAGTTAACCTGCATGCAATAATTGTGGAATTATCAACAATGTAAAAGTTTTTTAAGTGGGGTTTAACCTAATCTTTGATTACAATAGCCGCCATAATTGCTTATATTTGAAACTTAGCAGAATAGTGGACTTGTTACCAATCTAGAGAAACTAAGCTTCGCAACAACAAAGTAATGTCTTCTTTTATTATTGCGAATTAAATTATGCTTAATTCATTCTGGAACTATCATTTCAGTTATGAGCTGGTTTTTGCATAAAAATTGTAATTTTAATTGTAAAAGTTGTTTTTTAATTCTTTTAAGTGTACTTAGTGTTTCATGTTTTCCTATATCTTTAAACTTTTAATGAAATTATTTAAAAGTTTTATGTATTTTTTTCTTACCGGGAAGTGAGAACTGAATTAACTAGTAGCGCATGCGCATTAGTTAAGCGGCGCTGAATCTTCTGTAAAAAACTGTTTCTTTTTATTTGTTTAATTTATTTTATACATCGTTTTAGATTTGTTATAGTATTTGAATAGAACTTATAGTAATTGTTCAGATCTATAATTTTTGCTCCCTCTGAGTTATAAAATGAATGAGATGTAATGCTGTTAAGTGAACCTAGCGCCGAAGTGTGGCTATGGTAAATAAAAATAGTGAACTTGAAAGAGTGCATTTATTCTATTGTGGTTTATGGGCTGTCGACGAAGTAGATTTAATTCAAAATTTGTTAACTGTTAATTGAATATGTTAAAATGAAATTCAGGAAAATTGCATATAATTTAATATTTCATACAAGTAAGTCATGTGATGCACACATCAGAATTTTTAATTTTTATATTTTGGTAAATTGTGCATTTTTGATCTAAAATGATTGAATTACGTTGTTTTTATATTCCGGTTACAGTTTTTATGTCTTTAGTTAATCTGCATGCCATAGGTGTAGAATTATCAACGATTTAAAAGTTGTTTAAGTGCGGTAAAGCCTAATTTTTTTACCATAGCTGCCATATTTGTTTACATTTGAAACTTAGCAGAATAGTGAGTTAAGTCGTTTTCTGCACCTTGAGTGTCTTTCTGCCGAGTGGGACCAAAAGGAATTTTCAGTTTTGTGCACCGAAAAATCTGCCTTCTTGCCCACTGGCCGAATTTTTTTTTCGTAGATATATTATTTATAAAATTTTTTTAAAAAAATCGTTTTAAGTGCATTTGGTGTTATTGTTTGGTATTATATTTTTCTATGTTTCTCAATTTTTAATAAAGATATTTTGAAGTTTCATGTATTATTGCCTTGCCGCGAATTCAGAACTGAATTAATTGAATGAGAAATACATCTCTAATGAAATTCGAGGAAATAAAATGAGATGCAGCAAAGAATGCGCATATTTTAATATTCCTTAGAAAGGAAGTCATGTGGTGTACACTTTAGATTTCTAAAAATAGTTCCGGTAATGGGGTTTCATGGCGCAAATGCTCATTCAACCCAGTGGATGGCTGTCCCATTACAAACTAGAAAGCCCCAAAAGTAAAAAAGACATACCTGGAATCTTCAGAACTTTCATGTCACAGTATTTCCCACTATAGCCTTCGTCACATCTGTAATAAAAAATCATAATCGAGGTTAAAGTCCATTTTGTATTTTCAAAGTTAAACATCCAGTTTCATAAACTGAAACTGGCATCTGAAAGCTATTGCTATACTGGTCTACAAGTCATCTACTTTACGACAGTGCGAATTCTCTTGCGGCGGATCACACAGGGATGAGAAAATCGTCTGTGCTGTCCTCGCAAGTCACATTTTTCAGTCTTTTACGAAGTGTCAGACGACATGGTCTTACATCGCACACGTTATAATTCATTCCGTTTGACTGTACGCGAAAACGTAACTTCACGACCAGTGTCAAGAGATTTTAGCTTTTTGCACTGTCTGTCGTCAAAGCCTCTCCATTTCAGGAAGGCTGACGATCGAATGATCTTGTTTTTTCTCTGATATTTTTCCAGATATAGCGAATCAGAGGATGTAAAATACAATACAAAGTCTGAGATCCGGACTCCAATATCCGAAATGATCTAAAATCCGGAACCTCAAAGCACCACCAACCAATTCCTTTTAGGATTTTTTTGGAGGGGTATGCTTTACGCATGCGCAATCAAATTAGTATAAATTTCTGTGATCAATAATTTGACTCCGTAGCTGCATATCTGCTTGGCATACTCTCAGTCCGAAACATTCTACATAGAAACATTGGTGATTTTACACCAGCCAACCTGGGAAATCATTACTTATTGTATTTTGCTTTCATGCCAGCATGTTTATCAGCACGTGACAACCAGAGTGATGAACTCATGCAGCTTGGATCTTGTATCGTATCTATACTTCTGGATCTTGGATCCTATTTTTGCTTCTGGCTTCAACTACTAAGAATTCTAACCAGTAATTAATCATTAAACCAGAGGCCATTAAAAATTTTAAAAACTAGAGGTGTATGTTATCACATACACCACACCGAAGGCGTGAATCGATACTTGAGTAAACTCAGTAAATAAGCATTTGAAGGCATAATTAAACAATTGATAGGAAGTCGAAGATAACAATCTTATGGCAATAGGCAAGCAATCTTTGGCGATGCAAGAGCACCTTCATCTATGGCTCTATACTTCTGGCATCAACTACAGACAGTTATAACCAGTAAATTAAACATTATACCAAAGGCCAATAACGATTTTTAAAAAATAAAGGTGTATGTTAAAATACACCACACTCGAAGGCGAGACCGTAATCCTGAGTATACTCAGTAGATAGCAATTCGTTCGTATAGCAATAGGCAATACTATTTATGAAGCGATGACTAAACATTTTTTTATATTAGTAATTGAATAACAAGGAGTATTATTTGCTTACAGATTTTAAGTTAAATGCGCTAAAATGTTCACGAGGAAAGATTTAACAAAAATTTCTTTCCATATGCTAAAAATATATTTTGTTAATGATATCCATAGGACATTATGTTTAATGCTATTTGCATTAAGAATAATTAGTTTGTTATTCACATAAAGGCATAACCGGCGCCAGAGCTCACATAGCCGGGGCGGCAGAATTTAGGGAAGAAGAGGCGTTAAAACAGAAGTTTTCCATTGCGATGATAATGCCCCAATCATCAATCAATTAACGGACGGCGAAATCTGTAATTTATTGTTCTAGATCCGGAAAATAAAGCTACCGTTAGTAAAGAAAGTAACAGGGAGCTTATCGAAAAAGAAAAAAATGTCGATTTACAAATGACTCGGAATTCTCGACACAGCAATTACAGGAATTGAGCAATGGAACTTAGTAAATGAACAAGAAATTACATGTCTATAGAATTAATGCACTAGAACAAAAAATAAAGCAACGTAAACAACTTACATGGAAAGAAATGTTTAATAAAGTTATTTCTCCCACCTTCTTCGCATGCCTTCGTGGTATAGTGGTCAGCACGCTGGGTTCGTATTACAGAGATCCGTGGTTCGAGTCATAGCGAAGGCGTTGCTCATTTTTCAATATCTCCTGCTTCAAAAACCTTCTAATATCTCTATAAGTGGCGCCCGAACTAAAGGGTGGTGGATGATGATTCTCCACGACCCCGATTTGGCAATTGGGTCCCCTAATCCCCATTCGCCCTTCAAAAGGGTGAGTATATAAGGTATTTCTTCCGGTGTCCGCCGAAAACATCGCAGAAGAAAACAATGCAAGGCGAAAACGTCGTGGTACAAAACATCGTGGGAGAAAATAAAGCAAAGAGAAAACATCGAAATCCTAAAACATCGTCGTACAAAATATCGTCGTCGAAAATAAAGCGGTTCAAATACTTCGCAGCTTAAAAACATCGTCGTCGAAAATATCGTGGTAAAAAACAAAGCTCCTACAGATCATCGGATGACGATAACATAGCACACATGGGTTTTTCAGCCTTTAATAATTGTAAATGGATATTCGCCTAATGATTTGTGAGCGCAAGATGAAAAGGAGGATAATTTTTATTTTCATATTTTTTATTAACTAATAAATATTTGCTAATAATGTAAAATGGAAACTTAAGCATAGAAAATTCATGCAACTTATCATCTTTATAGAATTTTAAACTGATATAGTTAACTAACAAAGGTCATTAATAAATTATTTTTTTATAAATTTTACTGGTAATTTTTCATGAAAAGTATAATCTAGAAAAGATTAGGAAACGGAAAATAAGTAATTGCATGGCCTTATCTATAAAAAATTAGTAAGTTAATTATGAGATTACGTTCTTCACTTTTGTTAATCTGATACTGTTATAGTGAAAATTATTTCTTGTTTTGCGTTTAAAAATGTATTAGTTAATAAAAAATATGAAAGTAAAAATTATTCTTTTTTACATCTTGCGTTCACAAATCATTATGCTAATATCCATTTACAATTATTAAAGCCTGAAAAACGCATGTCTGCGATGTTATCGTCATGCGATTATTTGTAGGTACTTTATTTTTTGCCACGATATTTTCGCCGACTATATTTTTAAACTGCGAAGTTTTTGAACCACTTTATTTACGACCGCGATATTTTGAACCACGATATTTTAGAACTGCGATGTTTTGTCTTTGCTTTATTTTCTCCCACGATGTTTTGTACAACGACGTTTTCGCCTTGCGTTGTTTTCTCCGCAACGTTTTCGCCCGCGATGTTTTTGCTGCGATATTTTCGGCTGTAACCATTTCTACCACCTTCTTCGCATGCCTTCGTGGTGTAGTGGTGAACACGCTGGGCACGCTGGGCGGGTATATATTCAGGTACGTGGTTCGAGTCCCGACGAAGGTGTTGCTCATTTTTCAATATGGTTGACAAACAGTTATGCATAACAATTATTTGTGGAAAATGTGCACTCATAGCGATCTAAACTGAACGTCAGTTAAATCAGAGAGCCATCCAAAACAGTAGAAATTGACGAAAGCCTTTTTTACTAAACACAAAAATCGAGCCTTTTGAAAACTGATTGTTTAATTGAATAAAGAAAAGTCATTTCCGTCAAAACTCTGCAGGAACGATTGGCGCAACGTTGACGGGACCTGGTCCAACTTTCATGGTTTGATGGCAGTCAACTTTCATGGTCGACGGGTTAATACGTAAGTATTTTAATATGTTATTATTAAACGTAAATTTCAAGCAATTTTCTAACTATATTATTAGTAGTTAATTCATTATATTTTTATATACAAGCACTTATTTGTGCATACAGCAATGCTTCATATGATTTATAGGTATTTGAGTATTTCATATGAAGTTATTATTTTATTTAAGTCTTTTCCAGTTGCTGTTAGTATTATTGCAGCTAAAATATCCAGTATTTTTTACCCTAGACAGAACTTTCTTCGTCCGACCCTATCTAATTTTTAATTAGATTAGTTCCTGAATATCTAAGTAACTCTAGAATTAAACGAAGTTTCAGTTTTACTATTCTTTTAATATTACAAACGTTTAAAGTGGAAATAGCTTAGTTTTGAAAGGTAAGTTTGGAAAATTGAAAATTAAATGACAGCAGATGTAAAGACAGTAATTTGCAATTTGAGAGCAAAACTGTCTTAAATTGCTTCCGCTTCAGCTTTAATTGTTTTACATATATCAGATTAATACTGCATACGAAATCAGATATACATACGATACATATATCATATTAATACTGCATCAGACGAAAAATTGTATTCAAATCCTTCTGAAGAAAAAATTGTCAGGTATACTGTTAGTTATAAAATGTCAGTAAAAAGACTGTAAAAATACTGTCAATAATAATATTGTAAGAATTGTGAGGAAAAATATCAATAATAATAGTGTAAGACTACTGTAAATAATAATATTGTAAGAATTGTCAGTACTATTACTGTAAGGATACTGTCAGTAATAATATTTAAGCACTGTCAGAAAAATGTCAATAAAATACTGTAAGAATAATGTCAGTAATAGTATTGTAAGAACTGTCAGAAAAAATTGTCAGTAATATACTGTAAGAAGACTGTCAGTAATAATGCTGTACGAACTGTCACAAAAATTTCCCAGTCATAATACAGTAAGAATTGTCAGGAAAATTGTCAGTAATAATACTTCAAGAAAAGTGTCAGTAGTAATACTGTCAGAACTGTCAGAAAATATTGTCAGTAATAATACTGTAAGAATAAATACTTACATGCATTCATAAGTATTTCCAATTATATTGCACTTTCCAGCGTTACAGTCGTCAGGAAGACATATTTCTAAAATACAAAAAATTCAAATTAAGTTTCATTAAGAAAGGTTAAAAAAAATTTTTTTTTTTCATAGCCTGATATAAAATTTCAATATATGTCAAAAAGATGAAAATAAAAGGTGCTTTCGTGTTATCACAACTACTTTATTAAAAGTCGCTAGACTTCCAGAATGTGCCAAAATCTGGAAACCGAGCTCATAATAAGTCACCAGTCAGGAAACGTCTCTAATTTTATATGAGTTTTTTTATTGAAAGTTCCAACAGTTTTTATAAACAAATCGTGATATTTATTGCCTTAGTTTTAAAATATGATCTTGTGGAATTTGCCAACAAGGGAAGAAACTGCAGTAATGCAGAATCTTGCTCAAAGTTTTCTAAAGGCAACAACGAGAAAATGCGTTTCCTAGATAACCGCTGTTGCAAGATTTGCACGAAGCGGAGTCTGCAATTTTTTTATGTTTTTCTAAGCCAAAACAGATCCATGTGTACTTAGGAAGACGAAGTAAAAAATTATACTAAGATTTGAAGAAGAATTTGTGTTTTATCTTTTCAACGCATCACGTAATCCTTTATTTAATAATTAAATTATTTTAAATTGCAAAGTAGGTTTCCTTTTCATATGTTGATAATATTTGCCAACTCACGATAAATATCGATACTTTAGGAATCTTTCTAAAAGAAAACAAATGGCGCGAAAACCATGAGCACGCACACAATAATTAACTTTTGCCTTTTCAGCTGTAAAAATCGCCAAATTGAGTCAAGGTGGTTGCGTTAATAAGCAAGTAAAAATAAAAGATGTACAACTAACTAATTTAGGCTAATTTTCAACTCAAAATTAAATCACTCAATTTTCCTTGCTTTATAAATTGAATATCTTGATAATACAGAAATAAGGAAAATAGTTTCAGCAAAATTAAGAAAAAAATAAGAGAGAAAGATTTTATATTCTTCCTTATTATAGATTCGAAATTCATTTAGATAATTATGAGGTACATTATCTTTTGAAAGATTAATTAATACCTTCCAAATTATGGGTGCCCTCGAATGCTTCATTAACTAGTTTATCGTATTTGCCATAGTGCACCCTAATTCAGATCTTTTATTAGACAAAGATGTGTTCCTTTTTTCCTACCTTTCTTGTTAGTGACACAAAATGTTTTCCAGTCCATGTTTATACTAACTCCAGACCAATATTTATGAATGTCACGCTTATAATTCCTGAACTTGTAAGGTGTTTAAGCTAGCCATTGTTATTTTCAACTTGAAGTCTTTTACAAATTCGGCCAGACACTAATCACCTGAACTTCAAACTCTCTTGCTATTATGAGTAATTGGTACTTACGAGAAACCCCGTCGACTAAAAGAAACGGTGCCAGTCGCGCCAAACGAAAAAAAAACCCCATTTACTAAATACAAGGAAAAAACATTCTATTCTTATTTTTCTTTCAAATTTATTATATTATCATTTATTTATATTTAATTTTTCATTAAAAATTTCCATTATTTTTTCCATTATATCGCCCTATCCTGGCCATTAATACATTTTTTTGAGGTCGGTAAGATTCCATAACTTTGGAAATATTCAACAGCATGCTCTTCTGTAGTAGGCAGGTCCTAAACTTTAATAATTTTTTTTTCGAAAATACCTGATAGAGGGGGGGAAAAGGAGTTTTTACTCAAGAGTAATAACTAACACGTGTAATCAAGGTTACACCAAACCCAGCGTGTTTACAGAAGTCTGTTCCATTTTTGGCGAAAAATCGCATAGTTTGGCGTCTTTTCTTTAATAGACAAAAATGGTCGACGGGATTTTCCGTAAGTTCCAAGTGGGAGTACCATAAAATTAATGTTTATTTCTGCATTTGAATGGGTCATAAATAGGCTTAACATAAGTTTGTTTTTGACCGAGACTGTCCCTGTTTGATAGTGCGGTGCCTGTATTCCATTCGGTTAGTCGTTTTTTTCCGGTAAGGTCTCGATGAGGTTGGTCGTTTTGTCTGAAAATATTAAAAGTGTCGAGCATGCGCAGTCCATAGCAGTAGAATCCTGAAAAAGTTTTATGACAGATGTCTTTCTTACACTGAGCTATGGAAAAATAGTTTTGGTGGAGCAGAATCGTTTATTTGGATGTTTATCACTGAATTAAAACAGTCTGAAACTGAAGTTTCAGGCGAAACAATTAATGAAACTGGCGGTTTGGTTTTGTGTATTATATTACGGCAAAGCATTGAGGGGTATTTGCCAAAGAGGAGGGATGCCTTCGTGGACGACTTTCTAAAGGAAACTGGCTGGCATACACGTTACACATGGAGAAAACCACGGAAACGCCCATTCAGCTAGCCGTTCGGGAGATTTGAACCTCGGAACCGAACTACGAGTTTTCAGCGACTTTACCTCTCGGCCGCTGGTGGACCAGTGAAACAGTAGGAAAAGATACAATAAACATGGATCAACGCTTTAGCGCGGAATTTTTCAAAAGTGTTTTGTTTAGTTAATTATGAAATTTGAAAAATAAAAGTTGTAAAGACAAATAGATGCACGTTTCGGTTATTTTGAAGTAAATAAGATTTCATTTCCATTCTAGTTCAAATAAATAGAAAGCATCTTCAGCTTGTCAGGAACAACGGCACCTATCTAAAGAATGTTTTTAATACTGAATGTCATCCGGTCTGAAAAAAAGACGTAATATGACTGAATCAAGCGTAAAAGCTTCAGTAAGATGTAAACCAAATTTTAAAAAAATTTTCGGTAAAATCGAAAAAAAAATCTGAAAGGTTTCAGATTTTAAATTACGTTTAACGGCGAGTTATTTTAACATTTTGTGTTACATTTATTTATTAAATATCAGGTTGTTCGCACTTAAACCATAAAATTCAGCTGAAGAACGATATTGCAAAATAATTTTAAACTGAGCATATCTTTAGAACTTCCGATACAAAGTCTCACGCGCTGGAGATAAAAATGTTTTTTCCTGTACGACGTTGCCATTACTCGCTTTGAAATCCTTGACTTTGTTAATCGAAAATTCGTTAAAGTCTTACAAAATATCGATAGTAAATAAAATTCCAAATTTTCAATTTGGGTTTCCATATGCCCATATAGCAAAACATATTACGGTAAGCCTAAATAAATGACTAAATAAATGACTTTGATTAATGTGCAAAAGTAAATTGTACCTTCCGCCGATGATTGGCGAGCATCATCGAATGTTTTACCACTTCAGCTATTTAAGAAATGACATGGGACACCTTTTCCACATGTAGCTGGCTAACTTCCATAAAATGTCGTGAATAAAAAAAATAATAATAAATAAATAAAAAATAAAAAACTACAAAAAAAGTATATAAAAACTAATATTTCACACTATTAATCTTAACTTTTTACTCTATACCTAAACTTTCTCGAGTGTGTCTCCCTCTAGTGTGCATCAAGCGAACTAACTTATGCATTTTTCCTATTTCTGCTCGCTTTATTTAGTTCTCATGAGGAGGGAAATGGTTTTGAATTATAGAGTTTCCGTAATACAAAATCATTGGCACTGGCATGACAGAAATATAAGGCACCAAATCATTGAAATCATTTTGGGAAAACCGTTTTGATAAATATAAACGTCAGGTGCTTCGGTCATTTATATTACTTGGGTTTCCTATTTCAATTTAATAATAAAATTATGTTAAAAAAATTAAATAAGAAGACGTTTCAAAAGCTCTTACCTCTGCATCCATATTTATTTGGATCTTGCAAACCTGTGTACTTATCAAAAATTGGAGTGAAGCCTTCCTCACAAACACATTCGTATCCTCCTCCTTCACGGTCTACGCATTTTGTTGTGACCGGACAAGCGTTAGGTTTATTGCAATCCTCAATTACTGAAATCATAAGGTTATGTAAATAAACATAAAAATATATAAATAAAATCTGAAATCTGTCAGATTTTACATTATGCCCAAAGGAGCGTTTTTAACGTTTTTTCTATCTTTATTTATTAAATATCATGTTCTTCGCACTTAAACCATAAAATTCAATTCAACAGCAGTATTGCGTGAGCATATCTTTAGAATTTCCGATACACAGTCTCGCGCGCTGGGGATAAAAATATATCTAGTGCAAAGGGGTTTTGTCCCTGAAGGACTATTGTTTTCGTTTTGCGATTTTGCGTCGGAAATATTAAAAGATTGAATAACTTTTCAAACTGTTGCCACCAAATCTTGCAGCCCTGTATTATACTTAAAGAAATTAAATAATGAAGAATCTGCATAATGTATGCATATTTCTCCAAATGTGACAAAACAATGGTACCTAGAATCTTATCCATTTTTGAATAACGTACGTTTCCACCCGAATATGCGCATCTGGAAGCCCAAATTTGGAATTTGTTTTATTATCTATTTCATATTTTGTAAAACTTTAACCAATTTTTGATAACAAACTCAAAAGATTTAAAAGCGAGCAATGGCAAAGTCTACGGGGAGAAAAAGAGCTTTTTATCTAAAGCGCGCGGAATTGTGTATCGGAAACTCTAAAGATATACTTATTTTAAAATTATTTTGCAGTATTGCTGTTGAACTGAATTTTATGGTTTACGTGCGAAGAACATGATATTTAAAAAATAAAGGTAACACACAAAACGTTAAGAAACGCCGCTTTGGACGTAATTTAAAATCTAAAACCTTTCATATATATATATTTACAGTATCATATATATATATTTACAGTATTGTCATTGTTCGCTTTGAAATCTTTAAGTTTGTTAATCAAAAATTAGTCAAAGTGTTACAGCGTATGAAATCGGTAGCAAAAAAAATTCAAATTCCAAATTTGGGCTTCCAGCTGTGCATATTCAGTGGAAGATTACATTATTCAAAATTTTATGCCTCTAGGTACCGTTGTTTTATCACAATGCGAGAAACATACATACATTTCCGCAGATTCTTCATTATTTAGTTTCATTAAATATAATGCAGGATTAAAATATTTAGTGGCAACAATTTGAAAAGTGAACCGCCATTTATACTGAAGCAACGCAAAAGGCCGAAAAGAAATTAATAGCCCTTTTGTGCTAAAAAAAAGGAAATCTGAAAGCTTTCAAATTAACATTCTCTGTGTGTTACCTTTATTGATTAAATATCATGTTCTTCCAACTTAAAACACATAAAATTCAATTCAACAGCAGTAGCAAAAATACTAAAAAGCAGCGCCTTTTTAGAATTTCTGATACATCTTCCGCGATACAGATACAAAATATTTTTTCCGTACAGTGTTGCCATTGCTTGGTTTGAAATCGTTAAGTCTGTTAATCAGAAATTCGTTAAAGGTTAACAAAAAATTCAAAAGGCAATAAAACAAATTCGAAATTCAAAATTTGAGCTTCCAAGTGCCCATGTTCGTTTGGAGGACTATGTTATTCAAAATTGGATGGCTCTAGGTACCGTTGTTTCTTCACAATGCGAGAAACATTCATGCATTCATGCAGATTCTGCATTGTTCAGTTTCTTTAGATATAATACATGGCGATAATATTCCGTGGCAGCGGTTTGATAAGTGAATCGACGCAAAATGCCGTTTTCAAATTAATAGCTCTTCTGGACTAACGGACTTTCGGCTAAAAAATAACCCACTTGCATAAAACATCCGTGCTTGAAGATGTACGCGATATTAATGTTAATGCAACGATTTGAAATTGCTTGGCTTGTTAATAAAAAATTCGTTAACGTTTTAAAAAATATGACATAGATAATAAAACAAATTCCAAATTTGGGCTTCCAGTTGCCATATTGGAGTGGAAGACTATGAATTTTCTCCGAATTCAAAATTTGATGTCTCTAGGTACCCCTTTTTTCCACAGTGCGAGAAACATACATACATTCATGCAGATTCTTGATTATCTAATTTCTTTAAATATAATGTAGAGCTCTAATATTTGATGGCAACAATTTCAAAATCAAGTCAGACTTTTACACTCATGTCCGTAAATTAAGGATAATTCGGAGTCACGCGGAAATCGAACTTTAAAATAAACATATCACCTGTAAAATCACTACACACATCTTCAAGAATCATATGCAAATTTCAGGAAGTAACCAGATGACACCGATGGTACGTCACAATGACGAGAGTGTAAGAGAGTGATATATAAGGAATACAGGCAAAGAAGTAAAATTGTTCGCAGGCGCTTTATAAGCATTTCAGTGCAACAACCGAATAGTTATGACACAAAGGACACATTTGGATGATTTTTTACGTGGTAGAATTATCGGCCGTCTGAAATGTGGGCGTACTCAACTGGAAGTATCAGACGAACTTGGAATTGCCCAGAGCGTCATTTCCAGGCTTTGGCAACTATTCCAAGATGATGGTAATGTACGTTACAGCACAGGTCGCCCCAGAGTTACAACGCCGAATGAGGACCGGTATTTGGCAGTTACTGCCAAAACTGGCGGAACACAGCCTCAGACCTGTCTCGTCAGCTCTCTTCAGCCACTGTACAGACGCTTAGGGCAGATTGGTCTATATGCTCGTAGACCTGCCAGATGCTTTCCACTTACTGCAACTCATTGTCGCCTGCGATTAGCCTGGAGCAGAGAACATGCATTGTGGACACCGCAACAGTGGGCTTATGTGATGTTTTCCGACGAGTTCAGGTTTAGCTTGCAGTCTCATTCTCGCCGGACTTTCATATGTAGAGCTCCAGATACCCGTTACCACCAAGAAAACATCATTGAACGACACCGTTACGGTGGTGCAGGACTGCTCGTTTGGGTGGAATTATTCTAGGTTCCAGAACTGACCTGCATGTTCGAATTGGAAGCATGACAAGCCAAATCTATCGAGACGTCATTCTGGAACAACATGTACGTTTGTTTCGGGGCGCCATGGGCGCACAATTTGTGTTTATGGATGACAACGCCCGTCCTGACCGTGCAAACATCGTAAGCGAATGCCTTCAATCGGAGGATATGGACTGGCCAGCTTTCTCACCGGACTTGAATCCAGTAGAGCACGTGTGGGACATGCTTGGCCGACGAGTTGCAGCCCGTCATCCTCCTCGTACATGTCTACCGGAACTTCGGAGAGCATTGCTTTTTGAGTGGTGTAATATCCCTCAAGATCAGATCGATAATTTGATACTCAGCATGCCTAGGCGTTGTACGGACTGTATTGCATCGTCTGGGACACATACAATGTATTAACAATCATACCAACCATGTAATATTGGTTTTTCGTAAATAGGTTTTTTTGTAATTTGCTCCAGGGACAAATATCGCTAATTTTTTTAATAATAACAAACATCTTTTTTTGCTCTTTACCTTTTGTTTAATAAATAAGCTTTACAAATAAGTCAAATTTGTTTTGTTTCTAACTCTTCCTTTGCCTAATTTTGCATTATCCTTAGTTTACGGACATGAGTGTATATTGAAGCAGCGCAAAATGCCACAACGAAATTAATAGCCCTTCTGAGCTAGCTGACGCTCCTTTGGGCTAATGATGTCAGTTTATTTGAATTGAAAGTTTTTTTTTGTACTATATGAAAGCTTTTCTCTACTATAATAAAAACACTGATTCAAAGACAGGGGAAATCTACTCACACAGGATATACTACAGTTAGAAGTAGTTGAAAAGTGCAACATTATTTTATTAAATTTATTGACATTCACTATTACGTATCCAAAAGATATGTGTTTGATATTCGCATTCAAGGAGAACAGTAGTTATTACATTGTAATATCATAACGCGATTTAAGGTTCTTTAGAGATTTTACAATAACATGTATGATCCTGAAAAACGCATAGCTCCAGTTTAACAGCAGAAATATAAATTACGTTATTTGAAGTGCGCAAGGGCTACGTGCTTAATGGGAGAGATGCTTTCATGGAGGAATTTTAAAGGAAAATTGAATCGTATTCTTTTCACATGTAGCAAATCACGAAACCAATTATGTTTGGCTACCTTCAGTATCTTTTTGCCGAGTGGTTCGAAAACTAAACTTTCAGTTTTTTGCGACGAAATACCTGCTTTCTTGCCCGTTGGTCGAATTGCTTGTTTTTACGTAGAAACTCTGATTGTAAAAATTCTCATTTTAATACTTTAACTGCATTTGGTGTTTTATATTTTTTTATATTTTTCAATATATAATAAAGATATTTTAAATTTTTATGTATTTTTGCCTTGTCGTGAAGTGAGAACTGAATTAATTGAATGAGAAATATATCTCTGATGAAATTCGACGAAATAATTTTAAATGAAATGCAGGAAAAAATGCGTATAATTTAATATTCCGTACAAGAAAGTCATGTGGTTTTACATATCAGATTTTTTCTTTGTAGCTTACTTTGTGCAGATTGACCGTTAAGCTACTCGACATGGTAGCTGTTCTCACACTTTAGAAATATAGGAACACGTGATTTCACGTTATTTTCCTTATATTAACCTTATTCGCTAGTTATGTGTTCGATCCATCAAAATCCAGATCTTTTGTTCGCACCCTTCTCCTTCGTTTCTTTTAAAGTCACTCTTGGAAACTGAGGTCAACACTCGTTCAGATAAGGTTAATAATGTTCAGATGAAGTGGTTAATGTGCATACAATAGTTGTAAAATTAGCAATAATTTAGAAGTTGTTTCAGTGCGGCTAAGCATATTTTTTTACCATAGCAGCCATATTTGTTTACATTTGAAACTTATCAGGACAGTGAATTAAGCCACTTTCTGAACCTTCAGTGTCTTTTGCCTAATGGGACCAAAAGTAAACTTTCAGTTTTGTGCACCGAAAAATCTGTCTTCTTGCCTGATGGCCGTTCGCTTGTTTTTGCGTAGAAACTAATTTTAATTCTAAAAATTGTTTTTTTTAATTGTTTTATCTGTATTCAGTGTTTTATACTTTTATTAAGATATATTTATTAAGATATTTTGAGTTTTTATTTATTTTTCTCTTGCCGGAAAATGACAGCTGAATTAATTGAATTAGAAATATATGTGATGAAATTCCAGGAAATATGTTGAAATGAAATGTGTAAAAAATGCGGATAATTTAATATTTTGTACAAGGAAATCATGTGGTGTCCATATGAGATTTTTTTTTAAATAACCACAGATTAATTTTCGTACATTTATAGTGAAGGTTTAATGAAAACAAAATTGTAAAAGTGTGTGTGCTATACTAGCTTTTTTTTGTTAATTTAGAAGTCAAACAACAAAAATCAGCGTTATATTTTCAAATTTTTACAGGACTAGTTTCGTCGGTTTTTACCGAACCACCATTCTCAGCTGCAAAAGCGCAAATGAACGAGATAAGATAAGATAAGCAAGCAGTTTAAAAATTCTCATCTCAGCACACCAAAAGGCAGACTCTTGTTTTAGGAGATTATAAAAATTTTTTTGTCATTCCCATCTTTCCATCAATTAGCTGTAAAGTTGCATTTATTTTACAGAAATTTAACTTTCGGGTCGTTTATTTTCAAAAAAATTCCGAGTTCCATACTCAAGGACCCCATTCCGGATGTGAGTTCCTGGGGTATTTACAAGATTCCTTGCCAGTGTGGTTTAATTTACATTGGCCAAACTAAGAGAGCCTTAAAATGTCGTTTTAAGGCATATGTTAGAAAAAAGGAAACACAGAAGTCTTCTGTTGTCCAACATTGTTGGTCCGAAAATCACACTTTCAATTTTTCTGCTGCCAGAATTCTTCAAAAAAATCTTCCATTGGTGAACTGGATTTTCTAGAGGCATTTCACATTCAAAAAAATCTTTCTGTTCTAGTTAAAGACCCTAATTCCAATCCATCTTTGCCTTCAGCCTTTAAAGAAATTATGTTTTAGTTCTGGTTTCATCAACAGATGGCGCCAGTAGCTTGTCTCCTGTCCAGGTTTTCTTATCTTATCTTATCTCGTTCATTTGCGTTTTTGCAGCTGAGGATGGTGGTTCGGTAAAACCATCGAAACTAGTCCTGTGAAAATTTGAAAATATAACGCTAATTTTTGTTGTTTGAGTTCTAAATTAATATTTGTTCGGCGTTATTGTATTTTAGTTCTTTTTGCTTCGTCTCCGCGGCTGCGAGAATTATTTGTTTTCCAACCATCTCTTTAAGAATTTTTTTTAGTTTTGAAACCATTCTGAAACATCTTGTATTTAGGTAATTAAACTTTCATTATAGTTTCCATTGAATCATACTATTATTTTTTAATTTTTAGATCTCGTTAAAAACGTCAGAGTTTCTATTATAATAACATACTTACGAACGCAAATTCCATCTTTTTCTTCGTAATATTTGGGACATAAACATCGCTTGCCGTTGGAATAAAAGGTGCAGTTTGCTCCTCTACCGCATTTGCATTCTGAAAATAGATTTTAGTAATTAGCATAATACATAAACCCTTTTGGAACATAATATTATACAGTAGAACTCGCTTACAACAAGCGCTGATTTAATGAGAATCCGGATTTAAAGAGGAAATCGAAAATATTTGTTTGGTACAATGTTAAGTATACGGCAGAATAACCCGCTTTTAACAAGCAAGCCCCGGTTACAGTGAGCAGTACTTTTGTGATTCATAAAATTTCTCTGTACTTCCACCTTTCCAGCTCAGCTAATCCTGTCTTGGAAGATTTTCTTTAACATTCCAAACCAACCGAATGTTATTGGTGAGTCTTTAATCCTGCGCATATGTGGGGAGTGATCAGGATTTAATTTTCACCACAATTCTACAAGTGTTATCCAGCCTGTGAGCCAAAGGATCATCAGAAGTTTTAAACCAAACTTTCGTAAACACTTGATAATTTTATCTTGATCGTTTTATCTTTTCCCCTTCTTGTGCTGCAAAAAAAGTGGTATCTGTCATTCCTTGGAATAGAACATTATACGTATAATCAGGGTTTAAACTCAGATGGAGATCGTCTGAGCTGCTTCTCAGCTTCTAACATGAATTGTAATTCCAGCTAATGCCCAAATAAGACAAGGTCGCATATTTTTTTTTCCTATTCAGCTATTTAAAATTAATTTAATAACTTGTTATATTTCCCTTTATCTCTTTACATTTCTCTTAATTTAAATTTAATTACTTAATTATTTTAATTTATAGTTATTTTATTTATTTATTTTTTCTGCGTGTACCAGAATACAGCGCTAGGAAAGCATAGGAAAAATAATAATAGCATAAGGACAGAACTATACCGAATAAGTACTACATAAGTCCTTTTCTGTGTAACTTTAGAAAAATATTGGAACAGTTTTCGGCCCTTGATCACGACAAATTTGCACCTTCACTCGAGAGCTTCTAGCAATAGCCCAGGCACTTGATTTGTATTTCCATTTCTGAGCAAGCAAAAAGCCTCGTTGTTTTCTGTGATTCAAAGGAAGCTCTTCAGGAAGCCCTGGATGGAAGCTCCGTGATCACCACCGGAATCCACTTTCGCCTAAACGAGCTTCAAAAGTTAGATAAAGCCTGCATTCTTCAATGGTCGTCAGCGCATCTCAACATCACAGGTAACGAGAATGCGTATAAACTGGCAAAAGGGGGGGTTCCAAATCTCAACAATAATGGTAGCGTAAATGTCACCTTGTCGGACGCAAATGCCATGGCCGCATACACATTGAAGGAAAATTTAATTACAAAAGAGCCCCAGCTTCATAAAATCAAAGAAGATCGATTTATATCTAAAATCCTACTCAAGCTTAGAACTAGTCATCACAGAGGATGGAAACTGTGATAACTGCCCGGGCACAGAATTGACAACAGCACACATTTTTGATTGTCCGGCCAGCCTTGCTGAATCTTTAAAAACTGAAGTCTTGTTTAAGAGAGCGGACCTCTACCATGATAGCATTTTGCACATTGCCAGGGCAGTTATCTTCACCCATGGCAGTGTTTGAATAGGCTTCATCATCGACACTATAGCAACAACAAAAACAAAATACTTTGTAAGGTTTATCCTAATTTTGTAACAGTTATTTTAAGTTTATGCATCTTTCCTATCTCTTCTAGCTTCAGCTTACAATTTCCTACCAGAATGTATTTTCAGAAACGCAGTTAGTGCAAATGACTAAGGGTAGGATTTAAGTCGATGTTTCACCGACTTCGTTAGAGAGCCTAAGTTCCTGACTAGCCCACGTTTGCCTTTGGCTGCGTGTCTCTCTAAGCTGTTGCTACGCTCGGCCGTACTTTAGGTCCTCGATTGGCTTCGCCGATTTAATTGAGATTTAGGGGCCAACTACTTAGAATCTTGATAGCTTCGGCTATATCTTTCAGTTAGCTTTAGTTAAGTTTAATTTCATATTAATTTAAGTTCAAGTGCAAGTAGAGGCTTTGCTGTACGCGCCAAATTACGAGCTGATTGTGTCATATTTACTTTAAACAATAAAGGGTAGTTATTCCTTGATGAGTCTTACTTCTCTATTCACACACTCTAGCGATTATTCTCTTACCAGTGTTAGGGGTTTCAAAGATTGAACTGAGAAATAAGAAGGTGGAACCCCACACCTTTATAGTCAGGAAATGCAGTCCAGACGGTATAGTGGTTAAGGGAGTCAACTGTGATACCGAAGGGCTCGAGTTCAAATCCTGGAGAAGGCACTGCTGTAATTGTTCGTCCTTCATAGGAGGCAAAGTTGGGCCATCTATTAGGTGCCTCCAAAATAAGTGACCACCACTTCTGATCTTAGTCGGCTGATAGCCCTCCATTGTAGAAAACGAAATTCAGAAAATAGAAACCACTTTAACATAACTAGAACAAGTAAAATGTTCCGATTTAGAAATGAAAAATAATGTATGGCATATGTCCTCTACGAAATCTTCTACAGCATCGCACTCTCTCCATGAAATTCGTAACCACTTTTTCTCGTAATTGCTTATCGAAATGACTAACAATGCATTCAATTTTCCTTTAATTTGCTTGATATTTCGCTTAAGTTCCGATTTTTGGGACTTTGAGTAACTTTGAAAAGCAAAATAGAGATGTTTTCAATGCTGCATCGAGAGAGTGGTGATTTAATGTCTGCTGTCCAACATCTGTCCTCAAATTTCTTTACCAGTCTGCGAAGGGTTGTTGCATCTGGCATACGTTCACGTGGAGAGATTGCATGGAGCTTTATTCTAGTGTGTGCATAATAATCCCCGTTCTTGTAATAAATTTTTAGTCCAAAGGAGCTTTGTCCCTGAAGGATTTTTGTTTTCGTTTTGCCATTTTGCGTTGATTCACTATAAATGTCCGATTCACTTTGCAAATTTTTGCCACCAAATGTTATCGCCCTGTATTGTATTTAAAGAAATTAAATAATGAAAAATCTGCATAAATGTATGTATGTTTCTCCAAATGTTATAAAACAACGGTAGAGCCATCAAATTTTGAATAACGTGCGTTTCCGCTCGAATATGGGCAACTGGAGGCCCAAATTTAAAATTTGGAATATGTTTTATTATCGATTTCATATTTCGTAAAACTTTAGCGAATTTTTGATTCACAAACTCAAGGACTTAAAGGGAGCAATGGCAACGTCGTACAGAAAAAAGCATTTTTATCTCCAGCGCGTGAGACCATGTATCGGAAATTCTAAAGATACTCTCATTTCAAAATTATTTCGCGATATTACTCTTGAACTGAATTTTATGGTGTGATGCGAAGAACATGATATTCAGCAAATAAAGGTAACGTACAAAAAGTTAAAAAAACGCCCCTCTGGACGTAATTTGAAATCTGAAACGTTTCAGACTTTTTTTTTAGTTTTGTTTCTTGCATGTGGCAAGAAAGTTCTTTTGTTATGTATTATTATGTATTTCATATTTTGTAAAATTTAAGAATTTTTGATGTACAAACTCAGAGATTTAAAAGCGAGAAATGGCAACACTCTACGGGGGGAGGAAAGCTATTTATCTCCAGCTCGGGAAACTGTGCATCCGAAATTCTAAAGATATGCTCATTTTAAAATAATTTTGCGATATTGCTGTTGAACTGAATTTTATGGTTGAATTGCGAAGAACATGATATTTGATCAGTAAAGGTAACACACAAAACGTTAAAAACGCCCCTTTGGACGTAATTTAAAATCTGAAACCTTTAAGATTTTTTTTTTTAAATTTAAAGTCGCTGTTCCTTTGTGTAGCTTTCTATGATGACACAGTCCTTTGTATGATGGCCTATATGATGACCGGTGCAATTAACTGACATTGATAGAAAGCGACTGTTATAGTTCGACCGTCTCAAACGCAACCCTGGCTGGCATTCTGCCAAAACACATAGACTCGTCCAAAAGGGGCGTTATCACTTGCTGCGACGTGAAAGGTCACGTGAAAGTCTTCGCTTCTCCGAAAAGAGATATACTGGAGGGAAAGAAAGTCTAGTTCCTTCCACCCTATTCTCAGAATAATTCGGTCCGAATGGCGCATGCGTGTTTGAGCTCATGGTCGAGGATGAGGCGGTTAAACTATACTAGGTCTTATCAAACTCGACATTATTAAACCGAAACATATGTAAAATTGCACGTATTTTCTATTTTCTAAGACTAAAATACAACCTTTCGTGCATACTGTATCCGGGACTTTTTTGGGGACACCCCATATTTTTAGTTACGCACATTTTATTCTTCTGTTTGTAGTACTGTTGTCGTTGTTGTTGTCTTGTTTATGCATTTCATGAAAGAATGTTGCCAGAGCCTCAAGGAGGTTGGACTTCTGCCTCAGTTTTAACGGAGAGCACCCAGGGGAAGGGTCGTCCGAGGGTCTCCCAACCCTCTGCCTTGCCACCAAACCACATGAGAGGATTTTCGCCTCACCGTAGATTTAGAGTACTCCCAAGACAGAAAGACAATATACATTTACAAACATGCTTTGCTTTCTCCAGGATTCGAACCCGGGACCTTCGGGTTTGCAGCAGGCTCCCCACGCCACAATAGCGTCTGGGTAGCGTTTGTATAAGCAGTACTTATAGTACCATGGCCCCTCAATTTGGTGCTCGGCTTTAATACCAAATATATTGGTCAATTTTTTACATACAGGAGTCAAACGTTTTGTGGCTTGCCTGTTAACCTGAATACAATACTTTCCAAAACACAAGGATGGACGACCGGAGTAACGTACAAATAATTAGATAGTTTGATTTTTATAAAATTGAAATTCTTAAATATAAAAATGCCAAAATATTAATCTTTGCATCATTTAAAGGTACTCTTCTGTCATCGGGGCCGGATTCAGAAATTTATGTACGTATGTATGTGTGTATGGATGTACGAATTCATGTTTACATGTACATAAATACGTACTTATGTATGTATGTGTATGCACATATATACTTACGTACATACATACATACATGCGCGCGTGCATGCATGCATACATTTCTGAATTCGGTCCCGATAGTAGAACAGTGCCCATTTAGGTACTTACGTAAAAATCCGTCGACCATTTTGGGCCCACCAGCGGCCGAGCGGTAAAGACGCTGAACACTGGTAGTTCGGTCCGAGGTTCGAATCCCGCGAACGGGCTGGCTGCATGGGCGTTTTCGTGTTTTTCCCCATGTGTAACGTGTATATGAGCCAGTTTCCCTTAGAAAGTCCTCCACGAAGGCATCCCTCCCCTTAGGCAGATAGCCCTCGTGTGCTTTGCCATAATTGAATAACCTAACCTAACCGTCGACCATTTTTGCCTATTAAAGGAAAGACGCCAAACTACGCGATGTTTCGCCAAAAATGGTAACGTCTTCTACAAACACGCTGGGTTTGGTGTAACTTTGATTACACGTGTTAGTTATCATTCTTGAGTAAAGACTCCTTTATTTCCCTCTATGACGCATTGCCGAAAAAAAAAATGATTAAAATTTGGGATCTGCCTACTACAGAAGAGCATGCTGTTGAATATTTCCGAAGTTATGGAATCTTACCGGCCTCAAAAAACTTGTTAATGGCCACGATAGGGCGTTATTATGGAAAAATTATGGAAATTTTTAATGAAAAATTAAATATAAATAAATGATAATATAATAAATTTTAAAGAAAAGTAAGAATAGAACGTTTCTTCTTATATATAGTAAATGGTTTTGTTTTTTGTTTGGCGCGATTGGCGCCATCTCTTGTGGTCCACGAGATTTTCCGTATGTCCCCTCATTTAAAACATTTTTGTAATTGGAAGTATATGCCTAGCTACAACGGTTGCGAGACTAGAGGCCGGGTGCCTTTATTTTCTACAACCTTTGGACACACGGTGTATACGTATTTGTCTTACCTTGACAATATGCATCCTTTTCGCCATATCCTGGAAGGCACTCACAAACTGGTGATCCGAAACTACTCAAACTGCATCTACCATTCAGTCCACAATTGCAGTCTGCAAAGAATAATAGATAAACGGAGCTTAGAAAAACTCGAAACGTAAAATAAATTCAGGGCTTTTAACGCACGTTTATGCTTGTACAAACAAAAGCTTTATGTATATTATACACAATTTTTTAGAAATAGTCGCTCATTTGCATAGTGATAGTTGATATAATAATGAGCAAAGGAGAATAAATCTGCCATTCTCAGCTTGGGGAGTGAACATTTTGCAGTGTGTAGCTGCAATTATTCCAGTCCTGTCCAGTTCCAAACTACACGCTAGGTAAAAAAAGAGACAGTTCTGTACTTGCCGTTCCACTGGCCCGATTCACGAAATTTAATTATAATTTTTCGTGTCTCGAAAGCGAGACTTAGGATATGTATTAGATTTATAGATAGCTCTGTTCTAACATAGGTATTTTGACGCAAAATTGAACTTTTTCTATAATGACATGCCTCTTTTTACATATTTCGATTCTACCACTCAAATTATGCCTAAATATTATAAATTTGTCAGAAATTTAAAAATTTATCTTGGCATAGACTTTTTAGCCTCCGCCAAGAACAGTTCTCTTGGCAAAATTCTTAATTTATAGTAACCTTTCATTGCGCACAAGCGGAAGAAAAGGCGCATTGTTCCTTCATTCAAATAATTAATCCGAAGGGCGAATTTGGCCAGAAGGACTTTTACTTTCGTTTTGGCATTTTGCGTTGGTTCGCTATAAATTTTGGTTCACTTTTCAGATTGTTGCCACAAAATATTAGAGCCCTGTATTATACTTAAAGAAATTAAATAATGAAGCATCTGCATAAATGTATGTATGTTTCTGGCATTGTGATAAAACAACAGTACCTAGAGCCATCAAATTTTGAATAACGTACGTTTCCACCCCAAAAATGGGCATCTGGAAGCCTGAATTTGGAATTATTTTTTATTATTTATTTCTTTTTTTGTAAAACTTTAACGGATTTTTGATTAACAAATTCAACGATTTGAAAGAGAGCAATAGGAACACTATGCGATAAAAAATTATCTGCCGCGCGCGAGAATGTGTACCGGAAATTCTAATATGCTCATTTTAAAATTATTTTGCGATATTGCTATTGAAACGAATTTTACGGTTTAAGTGCAGGGAACATGATATTTCATAAATAAAAGTAACACATGAAACGTTAAAAAACGCCTCTTTGGGCGTAATGTAAAATCTAAAACTTTTAGATTTTCATTTTTTAATAGAGTGTTATAAACCATATTTAGCGTTATCATCGCTTATAACAAATACCCTAAATTTTGCAATGTATAAATTCATGTAAATTTTAGAAAGTTTTAAGTAAAAGCTCTAATATTTTGTACGCGGGACTAAAAATGCATTACTTTAAGGTGATGGTAAGATTCAATAAGTTGTAATTCAAAATAATATTTCAACAAATATAAGCAGGATATGTCTTGAACTCTGGGATACATATTTTTAGGACATCATTAGCATTTTTTAATATCAAAATGCCATAAATGCCTATATTTTCACAGAAAAAATCAAAATGTCTATATTTTCACAGAAACACATTGTTTTTCCAGATTTCAGTACAAATGTTGCATTTTTACACATTTTTTTATAACTTTTTAAGACGTCCAAATTTTCTTTAATAAAAAAAGGGTATGAAAGACTTCAAAAACGTACAAATGGGAGTAAAAATAGTAGTAAAGCAAATGTTTTTACATTTTTTCCCTCCCCCCCCTTATTTGAAAAAAAAATGAATTGAGACCAAAACGTATAAAAGATCTTATAAAATTTAAGAACCAGGTGGGGAAATTTTTCCCTCTCTGAAAGTTTATCATTACTTAATTAAAGTATAAAAATTTCAGCAAAAGGCTCCCTCGTATCTCACATATTTTATTATATACTATTGACATGTGTCTTTTTTTCTAATGCCAATTAATCCATGCTCTTTATAAAATGAGATTTTAATTTTGGTATGCTTATATATTAAAGATATTACATAACTATCATTTGCATAATAAATAAATGTCCTGCCATCACAGGGCTTGATTTTTCCAAAATCATTTATAAATAAAATGAAATCATCTTGATTAAAATTAAAAATTCAATAGTCTACACGCATGCAAGTAATTTACATTTTTCTTTTGTAATTAAATGTCAAACATTATATTTTTGAAGTAAATTATTTACAGTATCTATTAAACTATGAAAATATTCTATATTATTTCATTTCACAGAGCTTAATATATCATACACTCACTTCCAAAAGTTAAGCACAAAGATGCAAAATGCAAAATGCAAAAAAAAAAAAAAAATCAACAATTACTGCATTGATTGACACAAAATTCGGCAGGACATTAGCACATATATTTATGCATAAAACAAAATCAATAACTATACAGAAATGAAAACAATATTAAATTTTTGTATGTTATCAGATAATGACATACTGGAGACTTAAACAGAATTATGTATAAAGTAAAAATAAACAGCATAAAATGAAAAAAAGGACATTAAGAGGGTATGTGACCAACTCCTCATCGGTATACAAAGTTTACACCTTGTGACCATGCTTTCAATTAGGTGGTCAACCACCGCAGAATTAAGCAATAGCCATTCTTCTTGTAGAGCAGTTTCCAACTCAATAAGAGTGGCTGGAGGTGGGAAACCTGAAGATACAGCACGGCCGAGAGCATCTCAAAGATTTTCGACGGGATTAAGGTCAGGCGAATATGCTGGCCATGCCATACGCGCAATCCCTTCACTCTCCAGGTAGTCATCGACGATGTCAGCTCTATGGAGAAGTGTGTTTTCGTCTATTAAAACAAAAGTAGGGCCAAGTGCTGCAGCGTACAATCTCACAATGGGTTCTAGGAATTCATCTCGATACCGGACAGCCGTCAAAGCAACCCGTTTAAAGATGTGCAGGTTTGTGCGGTATCCTAATGAAATCCCTCTCCACACCATAATGCTTCCGTCTCGGAATGCGTGATGTTCGGTGATGTTTTGGGACTGATTGCGTGTTCTTTGTTCAAGCCATATTCTTATACGCTTGTCATTTGGCTCCAGACCAAATGTTGACTCATCAGTAAAAATGACATTGTCCCAGTCAGACATATTCCAACTGACATGCTCCCTGTACCACTGTAATCGTTTCCCTCTTGATTGGACGGATAGAGAAACACAAACTCGAGGTACCCGCACATACAGTCCACTCATACGTAATCTTCGGCGTACGGTAGCTGCAGATATCGCTTTACCAATGGATGCTCTAACTATAGATGTCACACGTGTGGAAGTCGCTCTGCGATTCCGCTTGGCTACAATAGCAATATATCGATCTTCCGCGGGTTTTGTAACCATTGGACGATCGGCTACGGGCCTTCGGACAACTGTCTGTGTGGTTTAGAATTGTTTCCATAAACGTAAAATTACAGAATGATGAACGCCGAAGAAAAGAGCAACATCTGTGTTCTACTGTCCTGCTTCAATGCGCCCCACAGCACGCCACCACTCAGAATCTTCCATTCGTTTTCTGGAAGTCATAGAAACACGTCTGTCTTGAAAACAAATTGTACGAAAGTTTTAAACACCTTCTATCAGCACTTACAATCAACTTCTGTAACCCTTCATAAACCTGGCTTCTTATAAGACTGCCTTTTTTGCATACTTGACATGAAAGCGAGATTGGCTGTTACCTAACATATTTGCATACTTCCGTCTACCTCTGCAGCGAATTGCATCCTCTTCAATTCTGATGTGTAGTGCAATTTATAAAGTTACTTCGGAAGATGAGTATTTGTGACCTGTAGTAGTTATTAAAAAGACCCTGTCAAGGCTTTGTGGTGCAATGAGAATTTTAGCAATGTTTATGCATTGGGTTTTAAGTTTACAGACAATGTTTAAACGTCAGTGGTAACTTGGATATAAGAAGATATTTGGATGAATTTATGTTGAGCAATATCAAGTAGATATGTTAATGTATATTGCGAAAAAAAAAAATGGGACAGTTTTATATCTCCCGTTCTACTGGGTCGATTGACGAAATTCAAATTGCGTTTTTCATGTCTCCAAAGCACGACTTAAAAGATATATATTAGATTTATATATAGCATTGTCCTAACATTGGTACTTTGACAGAAAATCGGACTTTTTCTGAAATAACGTACCAATTTAAAAATTTATCTCGGCGGATTTTTTTAATTTTGGGCCAAGAATAATTCATTTCTTAATTTATAGCTACCTATTTTCCTTTCCTTTTTTTCATTCTAATCGAGCGGGAAAAAAAGGTCATCCTTCATACTGCAGAGACATTAGGCCATTTGGAAGCAAGAAAGATTGAAAAATTAGCATTTTGTTAAAAAAGGTACAAGATCTGCTTCATTTAGCAGCGGAGATTCATCCGTATGAAGAAGAAAGAAGACAGATTGTTTTTCTGAAGACGAAAATTTTCCGTTCCTTCTAGGAAAATTAAAGAAAGATTCCTATAACATAGAAAATTTATTTATTGCGTATGAAATTATATGTTCCTCTTAGCACGCTCAGAGATTTTCTACCAATTTTGTGAATTTGTCATACAAACAAAAGAAATATTTCTGAGCAGGCTTTTATTTTAATATAATTAGTCCAAAGGGACGTTGTCCCTGAAGGACTACTGTTTTCGTTTTGCGATTTTGCGTCGAATCGCTCTTAATGTCCGTTTCAGTTTTCAAATTGTTGTCACCGAATATTATCGTCCTGTCTAATATTTGACGAAATTAAATAATGAAGATCTACATAAATGTATGTATGTTTGTCACATTGTGATAAAACAACGGTAATTATAGCCATCCAATTTTGAATGACTTAATCATACTGCGAATATGGGCATCTGGAAGACCGAATTTGAAATTTAGAATTTGTTTTACTATCGATTTTATATTTTGTAAAACTTTAACGAATTTTTGATTAACAATCTGAAGGATTTCAAAGCGAGCAATGGCAACGTTGTATAGAAAAAACATTTTTATCTTCAGCGCGGGAGACTGTGGATCGGAAATTTTAAAGATACGCTCAATTTAAAATTATTTCGCGATATCGCTCTTGAACTGAATTTCATGGTTTAAGTGCGAAGAACACCATATTTAATAAATAAACGTAACACACAAAACGTTGAAAAAAAGGCCCTTTAAACCTAATTAAAATCTGAAACCTCTCAGATTTTCTTTTTAATTTTATTCGTATATGTTGTTTTTATGCCTGAGGTTACTTTATTGTGTAGCTCATTATGTAATACCCTGTAGCGGCTAAGCGGCAAAATCGCTGAACATTTGAATTTCGGTCCTGGGCTCGAACTCCGGCGAACGGGCTAACCGTGTAGAAGTTTTTGTCGTTTTCCCCATGTTTAAAGTGCATACGAGGCCGTTTCCCTAATAATGTCATCCACGAAGGCCTCTCTTTCCTTAGACAGAGAGCCCTCGAGAGTTTTGCTACAATTAAATAAACCAAATCATTATCTAACACTCAGCTCTTATGCAGATAAATTTTAGCCACAGTGCTAGCCAGAAGACAGCTTTGTACTAGTATTTTTTCCACTTACAGGAAAAAATACTCTGTTGTAAGCAATAGTTAATTTCGATTAACTGTGATAAATAAATATTTCATTGGAAGAGATTTATTTGAATTATCACGTGTCCTTTATAAGGTATTTCTCGCGCCTTCTTCGCATGCCTTCGTGGTGTAATGGTCAGCACGATCAGCGCGTATTCGAGAGGTCCGTGGTTCGAGTCTTGGCGAGAGCATTGCTCATTTTTTCGATTTCCTTGTTTCAAAAAATTATTAAAAAAAAAAAAGGTAAAAAAACCGTAATGTCTCTACACCTTGAAATCTAACTTATCTTGTGACATACAAAATGATTTGCAGTTGAAAGTCGTAAATTAATTTACTTCAAAAGGAAAGAGAAATATACGGTAAAATATATATACTTACACTTGCATGTTCCGTAATACTCCACATAATCACTGCTGCAAAAACATATTTTTTGAGTTCCATTATAAGCGCAAAATCCACCTCTTCCACAGTCACATTCTGAAATACATTTAAAAAATCAGGGACTTCTCATTGTATTTAATATTTATTATGATGATGAACATTTGTACAGTTAATTAAAAATAAATTTTAGATTGAAAGACATATTTAACATCTCTTAACACATGATGAGAGAGGTGTTCAATGACGAAATTTTTATCATTGCTTGTCGAGCGCTTTTAATTACATTTAAATCGATATCATTGAGTTAGATGCTTATCGATGATACTGAGATTCTTCAACTTCGATAACATCGACATCGAAGAGTATCCGTAAAAAAAAAAGAACACAAAATACTTCAGTTCAAGTTCATGGAGTGCAGCTTTGAAAAATATACACGTGGATCTTTCGGGAGGACTTTTTATATCCTTTAAAATGTACTTTGCATGCACATCTACATACTAATACAAATGGCATTGCTAGTTCTTGTAAGTATATGTGGGGCCTTTTCATTTCCTTGTACGAAATAAAAAGGTAGTATTGCAAATCGAGAATTCCATTTCTCATATTGTAATTGAACATTTTATTTACATTATTTCCTCAGATTTCATTACCGATACATTTTTCATTCAATTAATTCAGTTCTCACTTCCCTAGAAGGCAAAAAAACATAAAACCTCAAAATATCCATATTAAAAATTGAAAGATATAGGAAAAACATGAAACACCAAATATAATTAAAGCAATTAAAAACAATATTTGTTGTTAAAGTTAGTTTCTCCGCCAAAAACAAGCAGTTTGGCCAGCGGGCAAGGAGGCAGATTTTCCACTGCAGCAAACTGAGTTTACGTTTGGTCCTACTCTATTATGGAACAGTGGAAAGACACTCAAGGTACAGAAAATGACTTAATTCACTATTTTACTAAGCTTTTAATGTAAACAAATATGGTTGCTATAGTAAAGAAAATAGTCTTAGCCGCACTTAAACAACTTTAAAATTAAACAAGTAATTTAAAGCAGGCAATTAAACAAACAATTTCAATCGCTAAAGTATTTGTGAGTCAAACTCACTTTGTTTTCCAAAATGAATATTATCGGCAAATTGAAGGACTAGGTATGGGTAATCCCCTCAGTCCTGTACTTGCTGACATTTACATGCACTATTTTGAGGTCAAATTATTTGAAAAATTATCTTTTCGCCTGAGGATTCGCTACGTAGACGACACTTTCGCTGTTTGTGATGATGATAAGGAGGGCTTACCGCAGATTTTATCTGTTATAAATTCGATTGACCCAGTGATCCAGTTCTTTTTTGAGACTGAATCCGATAATACCTTGCCTTTCCTTGATATTCTTATAATCCGCAATGGATCTAATTTCAGCACAACTGTTTACCGTAAACCCTTTTTTGTTTCTTTACCTCCCTATGCTAAGTCATCTCACCCGGCTAAGCAAAAAATAGATTCTTTTTACTATTATGTACTTCGAGCTCTCAAAGTTTGTTCCTCAGAATCTCTTCTTGCTAAGGAACTCAATTACTTAAGATCTGTTGCCCTTAACCGAGGATTTTATCCGGTACTCATTGATAAAGCTATTCGAAAGTTCTTATCGTGCCATCTAAGAACATATTCTGATGTCAGAAATAGCATTAATAACCTCGTTGTGCTTCCATTTCATCCTTCTATCAGTTACAAAATTGCCCGGATTTTACGTAAGTTTAATTTTCAAGTTGTTTTCTCGCCTATAAATAAAATCCGAGGTTCGGCTCTTAAAATTCTATTTCTGACTTAATGTCAGTGTGGCTTAAGTTATACTGGCCAAACGAAAAGAGCATTAAGGTTTCGCATAAAGGAACATGAATCTTATGTCCGAAAAGGCGAAATTAACAAATCTTCAATAGCTAATCATAGTTGGAAATTCAATCGCAGTTTTGATTTTGGTTCCGCTAAAATAATCCAGAAAGCTGGTTCTATTAGGAAATTGGATTTTCTTGAAGGTTTCCACATTCACAAAAATTTATCCTGTTTAGTCAATGATTTCAATTCGAATCCAGTCTTGCCTAATGCCTTCAAAATTCTACTAAACTAACTCTTCATTTTAGTTACTATTTCTACCGATAGATGGCGCTATCGACTCTTCCACTGGTCGCTTGTGGGTATAAATATGACCGACATTCGCTTTCTCGCTTTTGCAGAATTCTTTGCTCCTGATGAAGGGGGACCCTTTTGCTATCGAAATCGATTGGGATTTTATATAATCTACGCCGAATACAAGGTTGTCGATTTGCTTGCTTTATTTTCCACGTCGGCTTGTTTTTCTTGCCTCTTGAGGTAGTATGGTAATCGCGAAAAATTTCCGGTGTCATATTTCAACAAAATATTCATTTTGACCTTTATCGAATGCAATTTAACAATGCTTTTGAGTGACATCCGTACGTAAGGACAGAATAAAGGACTTTTTTTCTCCCAAAAAATCATAAAACTGATTTAAAATGGATTGTGAAGAGACTTTTTCATGGCATCTGTACGTACGTACGTATCTCGCATAACTCAATAACGAGTAGCTTCAGAACGTTGAAATTTCGTATATAGGAATGCTATTACAGGTAGATGTGCACCTCCTATTTTGGTTGCAAGCGGCCGAACCAAAAGTATATAAATATATGCATATATATATCCACTCTGCTACTCGTTTCAGTGAGCTCACTTTCGTTTTACTTATATGTCGCCAAATTGTGCATTTTGTGCTTTAAAAATGATTGAATTATGTTGCTCTCCTCTTCCGGTTAAGGTTTTTATGCCTTTAGTAAATCTGCATGCAATATTCGTAGAATTATGAAAAACTTAATAGTTGCTTAAGTGCGCCTAAGGTTAATAATTTTTCTCATAGCATATAAGGTATTTCTCCCGCCTTCTTCGCATGCCTTCGTGGTGTAGTGGTCTGCATGCTCGACGCGTAACCGAGAGGTCCGTGGTTCGATTCCCGGCGAAGGCGTTGCTAATTTTTGATCTCACCTGATTCCAAAATAATCCTAATGTCTCTACAAGCAGAGATATTTGTTTGAGTTTGAAACTTAGCAGAATACTGGATTTGTTGCCAATCTAGAGAACTAAGCTTGGCTACAACAATGGTAACGCCATATTTTATTATCGCGAATTAAATCATGCTTAATCCATTCTGGAATTTATACGATCAAATAAGTGTTTAAGAATTACTTCGTAATTTATAGTATTGATATTTTGAGTTTTTATGTATTTTTGCCTTTTGCGAAATGAGAACTGAATTAATTGAATGAGAAATACTGAATTGTCTGTGAAAGACTGTTTCTTTTTTGGTTTAATTTCTTTTATACATCCTTTTAGGTTTATTATAGCATTTGAATAGAACATGAGGAAACGATCAGATAATTCCTCAGATGATATACACAATTTTTGTGCCTTCTGAGTTATAAAATGAACGAGATGTAACGCTGTTAATTGAAACTAGCGACTAAGTGTCAAGAAAAAATGCGTATAATTGAATATTTCGTACAAGGAAGTCATGTGGTGTATCATCAGATTTAGTTTTTCCAAAATGCTACTAAGTTTCCGACAAAAATTATCTTAGATAGCATTTCTACTTCCTTGTACGAAGTAAATGAAATACTTTAATCCCATTTTGGATGCTCTCGAATCCAATTAAACGACGTTTTTGCGTGGCATGTGTATATAAGGGACAGAAGGACTCTTTTTCCGAAATCGGATTGTAAAATTGATTCAGAAGAGATTTTTTTCCGTCTGTACGTATGCATGTATCTCGCATAACTCAAAAACAAGTAGCCTGAGAACATTAAAATTTAGTGTATGTGACTGCTATAACATGCAGATGTGCACCTCCCTTTTTTAATTGCAATCGGTTGCACCAAACATATATAGATATATGTATATCCACTCTATTACTCGGCTCGGTGAGCTCAGTTTGTTTTCTTAATTATCTGCATATTGCGTTTTCCATGTCTGAAAAGCGCGACTTAGGATATGTATTAAATTTATATATAGCATTGTTCTAATATCTGTATTATGAAGTACAATTGGAGATTCTATGAAATGACATGCCAATGTTTTTCCATATTTTGATTCTACGACTGAAATTATGCCTAAATATTAAATGTTGTAAAATTTGGTGCGAAATTTAAGGAGAAATTCAAAAATTTAACTTGGCGATTTTTTTCCAGTTTGCGCCAAGAATAATTCACTTGTTGAACTTCTTAATACATCGCAACCTATTTTTCTATCCCTTCCATCATGCAGCGCGGAAGAAAAGTTACATTGTTCCTACTTTTTTACATTGTGGATAAGCGGAAAAAAGTCACATCGTTCTTACTTTCGAATAATTTTAACAAAGTGCGTAAACCAAATTTCCGCTGTTATGCTTTCAACCAATATGCCAAATTTCAAAACGCTCCAAATATATAAATTCACGTGTATCTTTGGAAATTTTGAATAAAAAGTTATTTTTTGCACGTATGCTTCGAAATATGTACATCTACTTTAAGATGATTGTAAAAATTTTATAGTTTATAATTCAAAATTTTTTTCCAAAAATTTATAAAAATTATTTAAAAATACAAATTTTAAAATAAATCATAAAAAATGGGCAAATTTTATTTCGAAAAATTTAGGTTCATTTGAAAAGTTTTTGTAAGATTCATTTCGATAAGATTTTGTAAGAAGGAGTCAACTAAGTTTCATAAAAGAAGAGATATTAATAAATACATATCAAATTAATTGAGGAGCTTAAATTTTGAGAGCTAATTTTTTGAAAACTACTCCTGCGATTTTTACAAAACTTGGAAGTGTGGCGTGATTTGAGTAGTAGAATCAAAATATGGCAAAAAATTGGCATTCCATTTCAGAAAACGTCCGATTTTGTGCCAAAATACCCATATTTGAACAGCGCTATATATAAATATAATACACATCTTAAGCCGTGCTTTCGAGACATGAGGAACGCAATTTGAATTTCGTCAATCGACCCAGTAGAATGGGATATATAGAACTGTTCCATTTTTTTTCGCAGTGTACCTATATTGTAAATATTTGCTTATTATTGCAAATATTTGCTTATTTGCAGAAATTACAGGGACTATATAGCATGCACTAGTTATAAGGTATTTTCTCCCCCATTTCTGCATGTATTTGTGGTGTAACGGTAGCATACTTGGTGCATGTTCGAGTCTCGGCGAGGGCATTGAACATTTTTCATGTCCCCTGCTTCAAAAATTCCTGATGACTTTACAGTGGCACCCGAAGTAAAAGGTGGTGGATGGTGATTCTTCACCACAAGGATTTGGCGACTGGGTCCCTTAATCCCATGTCGCCGTTTAAAAGGGCGAATATATAAGGTTGGATTGGATGATGCCCGGCTCCTTTGTCAATGAAGACCTTATGACCAATATAGGTCGCCTCGATCATACCAAGCTTGTTAATAAATCAGAAACATACAAAAATTAAACAGAAACATACAAAGATAAAACAGAAACAAACAAAATAGTAACACAAGCACGACAAATTGGCAAGCAGGAGTAATACAAAGTATCAGATTAAAATTTTTGCCTTTTAATCTTCATATTAAATCATTCAAATCTATAAAAGATCAATACTCCATCCGTTTAAAACAGTTTTAAAATCAAAATTACATTAAAAGGTTTAAATTCTTAAAATCGAATCCAAAATTTCAATTAAAATAAAAAATACAAAATACATAATATTCAACCAAAATAACTTATTTACAAACCTTAATTTATAATACAGGGTTTTTATAAAGTCCCGGACCCATTTTGATGTTTAATAACTCATAAAATAATGAAGATATAAACAAACTTGTGGCATTTATTGATGGAATAACTTATATATTTTCCTTTTCAGGTATGAATATCTTTACTTTTGTAAATATCGTCTGCGCGTGTGGTTAATTTATGATAATTTCATTTTCCAGTCTAAATATCTGTACTTTTCTGTAATGTTCTCCGAGGAAGCATCCTTTCATCTTTCTGGCATTGTTAATCGCCATAATGCGCGCATGTGGGGGATCTGAAAACGCCCATGAACATCGTGAGGCACAAAGGGATTCTCCAAAGGTTAATGAGTGGTGTGGACTAATGCACGACCGAATCACTGGTCCTTTCGTTTTTACAGAAAAGACGGTCTCATCAGTCGTATACTTAGATGTGTTGGAAAACTTCGTTTTCCACAACGAGGAAAGCTTCAGCCACATGTCTTTTTGCAACAAGATAGTGCACCATCTCATTGGGGTACTATCGTTCGTAGTTCTTTGAATGACCATTTTACAGGAAGATGGATTGGGCGAGGAGGTCCAATTCCTTGGCCACCCAGATCACCTGATATAACGCCGCTGGACTTTTTCCTTTGGGGATTTGTAAAGGACAACGTTTACAGGAGGAGAGTGTCGAACATGGATGACCTACAAGCCAGAATGACAACCGCAATAGCCTCTGTGGATGCCGACATGCTTGCCGGTACCTGGCGTGAAATTGAATATCGACTTGATATTCTCCGTGCGACGAAGGGGGCACACGTGGAAGTTCATTGACAAGGGTCATGAAACCTTTTGAGTCTATGAGTCTATCTAACCATTTATGTTATTAATTTTAATCTATCTTTATTATTTTATGAGTTATTAAACATCAAAATGGGTTCGGGACTTTATAACCACCCTGTACTATCACAACATATTCCTGTTTTATCTACAATTTTCAAAATTATACATTATACAGACATAACATCAGTCACACAACTTTAAATAAAAACAAAAGATCAGAACAGTCTCAGATCTCAATACCACAGATTCTATTAGAATTTAAGCAATTCATAAATACTCTGGCAGTCCCCTTCACAAGATCCACCATATTTACATTACGCTTTAAATCCGCAGGACAAATTGATTCAAGCAATTTACTGTCATAGTGTTGCGTGCGTACGGGTTCGTAATGGATTGAATGCAGGAGTCGATATAAAGGTTACTAAAATTTATTCTTTTCACAAGAAATAAAACAAAATGCTGAAGTATTTCCTCAGAGATATTCGTATAATATCGCAATATCTCAAACGTTAAACAGAACTGAATTCAAAACAGAGAAAGTTAATCCAATCTCACAGCGAAATCGCTGCAATCAATAACAGCGCTAAGTAAACATACAGTTCACTTAAAACAACAACTGAGCTGAGATGTTTCTAATCTGGGTTTTATAAGCTTTTTAATCAGCACAAAACCATTCTCTTATTTTCTCGATTTTTCGGGATTACAAAAGCAATTGCGAGATATTTATTTATTAAATATTAAATGCACGCGCTCTTGTATTTTTACTTTCCTGGCCTCGCTTTCTCTTCCTATTCGTCACGCGCGGCGTTGCACGGGAAAATAAAACAATTTTAATTAAAATTCTATTAAAATAGCTAAATAAATGTAAAATCCGTAGCAAAACAAATGATCTCCTCAGTCATAAGCTTTACAATGCTTGCATAAAGGATCCCCCTGAATACAAACCTTTTAAGATAAGCGGGGAAACAGCCATGTCCGGTAATAAATTGATTTCAGTCAATATCATTGTGTATAGTCAAGAAAATGTTAATATTTCGAATTAAACCTTGATTTCGGTCAGACCCTTTCCACAACTGTCTCCATTGATCAGTATAGTAAGATTTTGTGGATCTCATTGCAAAACCCTTTGAACCAGAAGTTTCAAAGAACATCCTCGCCTAGAGCGGCATCTTTAGCTAGGCTGTCCGCCCGTTCGTTACCAAACCATCCTACATGTGATTTGCCTCTGTGAATTCTAATACAAAAAAATCTTTCTGCAGGGATTTCAAAATATCTTTAATATTTAAAACCAGATAATTTTCTGTTATAGGAGCAGCCAATACGTTAAGTTGTAAGGATCTTAAGTTTAACTAACGTTTATTTTATTTAAAAAACTGTACTATCATCTCTTACTATCCACTTCCGGCCAGAATGAACGCGTGAATATGTTTATGCAAATTGTACTTGCTAACGCTTAAGTATTTAAGTTCTGGCTTTTTGCCAAGAGAGAGCCCTCTTGCTACGAGTCTTTACGCGAGCTTGCCGTCAGTTACTGTTCGCCTTTAAGGCCAGATGTTTAACCCTCTTGAAAGTTAAAAACGTATTGTAGTTTTCCGTAGTTTGCGTACTACAGACGTAGTCATTTAAAAGGCCAGTCTTAGTGCTAGTCATCTGTGTAAGATATTAAAAGTTATCTCTTATTTAAATTTTATTTAGTTAGTAGTCTTATACTCTTTTACGCTCAGGCCAGAAGTGGTTGGTCTTTGTATCCCGAAGAGCGAGAACGTCTGTAAAATCGATACGCAAATAAAGGGGAATTGTAACCCTTCTTATCTTTGTTGTATCTTGTACACACGCACGAACATAGCTTTCAGTAAGCTCCCTGTTCCTACTCAGGACTTCAATTGTGTTTGCAAAATTAACTAGAAGAAACACCTGTCCTGATAAAGTTATAAGGTTAGTTATAAGGCTAGTTATAAGGTATTTTCTCCCTCGTTTCTGCATGCCTTCGTGGTGTAATGGTAACACATTTGGCGCTTGTTCGATCAGTCCAAGTTCGAGTCTCTGCGAGGGCACTGCACATTTTTCATGTACCCTGCTTCAGAAAATCCTGAAGCCTCTACATTGGCGCCCGAAGTAAAAGATGGTGGATGGTGATTCTTGACCACCAAGATTTGGCGTCTGGGTCCCCTAGTCCCAGGCTCCCTTTAAAAGGGGGAGTATATTAGGTATTTTCTCCCTCCTTCCAGCATGCCTTAGTGATGTAACGGTCGGCACACTCACATATTCGAGAGGTCCAGGTTCAGGTCCAGTCGAGGACATTACACATTTTTCACCTCTCCTACTCCCAGGAAACCTAACGTCTCTACATAGTAACCCAAAAATTTTATGCCAGCACTTAGCTCACATTATAAATGCAAAAACATTTTTCATCCGAAACTTTATTAGAAAAATTGGAAACTTCATTTAATGTGAAGATATCATTGCATTAAATATTTTATACGAAGCGTTAGCTATCAAAAGTACACAAGTTGTAAAATAGATTCATGTTTTTAGCTTACCCAGGCATTCTCCGTTGACTTCCATGTACCCCCGTAACTACACCTACAAAGCCTTTGTCCTTCGGTGCTGAAGGAACAATGTCCTCCTTTACATTTGCAAGCTGAGAAAATAAATAAACAACAGTTAAATAAACATAAAAAGAATGGAAGAGATTCTAAAAAGATTCAGATTTTGGAGTCGTATGATCAGATTTGTTACTTTTTTGTAAGCTTTCGCTGAGCAGGTTACCAATCTTCTCTTGATTGCACTCTTGCTAAACAACGTTTTTGCTTTTTAGCTTTTTTCGCAATTACGTCACAGAAATCCAAGCGCAAAATCTCCAAATATTTAAAAACATCATGTATTTAGAATTCTCGATAAAGTTTTCTGGGTTGCCATATATTTTTTTATGTTCTCTTTATTATTTCTTTGAAAACTAGTCGTTCCGTCGGCCAGACTCCTAAAGGATTAATCATAAGAAAGAAAAATATCTGTAATCATTTTAATGAGTCCAGCTACTATCATTTCTTAAAAATGTTTAATATTAGATTACTTGATTTGTCGTCTGATGCTGTTCTGAGGCAGATGGGTTCACAAGTCGTGAACAGACACCTCCAAATCGTGTACACAGTGACACGGCGGCATCTGCCGTTTCAGCTTGTCTCACACATACTTTATAGTGGACAAATCTAGGGAGAGGGTCGGACATGGGAGAGTCGGAACATGGCGTAGGATGTCTTGAGCAATTCGAGCTGTATGTGGACCAGCATTATCTTGCTGGAAATTTGCCCATCTATAATCATTTAGGAAAAGTCTCTCGTAGTGTTGAAGAATGTCTTAAACATAATACTGTCCACTAAGTTTCCACGTGCCACACTTACAGTGAACGGGCTCTCACACGATGTGCCTCCATCTTGCAACAGCGTGATTGGAGTTCCGCTGTTCACTAGGGCGCCTCCACACCCGTAAGCGGTTATCATCTGTCCCCAAAATGAATCTTTCTTAACGATGATGTGAAGGTAATTGCTTAATTAAACAAAGGTACTCCGCAAGCCAGCGCGTTAGTTCTTGGTCCTAAAGGAACCGGGATACGCAATGGCAAACCGCACATTGAGTTGATCAATGTTAACGAATTTCGCTTACGGCGTATGCTCCATAGTGTACCGCTGGCGTGGGAGAAAATGCTGGTGAATAAAAATAACAACCCTACACAAGATTACATTTAGGCCTTAGCGACTCTTTACGAGTGCTAAGACACTTTTTTTGGGACACACACTATGGACACTGTTTTTGCGCTTAATGCACTTGCTTCTGTTTCATTTCATTTTGATTTATTTTGTTCATAAACATTACATTTAATATCCCTTATTTGTAATAATTTCTTTGGATTTAATTCAGTAATTTAAACTAGATATATTCCTTAAGTTGTTAAAGTATTTATGAATGGAACGCATGGTAAATAATCGATTGCTTTTATTCCTCAGAAGTACAATCGATAAACGATATTTACACTCTAAGTAATGAAGCAACGTACAACCTAACAAGTTTTAAAACCCCGAACTGTTTACGTCCAGAAAACAGAATATCAACCATATACCACATTTATCTTCTTTTAAAGTTACGCCGAAATCGTAATTGCGTCAAATTCTCTTCTGGGCATGCGCAGTGTGCGTAAGTCGTTTAACATTGTTTAGCTGAATGTGTGGTCTGCCGTTACGCAACTGGGATTCATCACTAAATTCTACGTTTTGCCAAACTGTGGAATTCCACGTCGCTCGAGCTTGCCACAGTTCTATACAGAATCTCAGATGTTTTGGTGTTAAAAGACAATACGCGGAAAGGGTGCTTGGATCGGAGATTTCCTTCCGCAAGACGTCTGGAAATGGTTTGTGTAACAACTGGCACTTCTACACATAGCGGCTTCAAACTTACTGTTGTTGTTGTTGTTGCTTATCGTCGAAAGATCTGTCATATGTCAGATCAGCTCCAGAAGTTTGTTGACTGTCAAAAAATCAGTAACAGTGAGGGGATTGGATGTTAAGTCCCCCTAGTCCGACGCAACGCAGTATGTGATCGGGTGAAGCTGGATGATCACAGCATTTTTTACAAGTGGAGTAGATTTTTCTGCGACTGTCAAAGGAAAGCCATTTAAGGTGGCCACTTGTTAGTCTAGCCAGAGCAGTCTGGGAGCCACGGTCACATTTGAATTCTTGTAGGGAGCCAGGGGATGTGCCTGTGTACCACTAGTGCGTAGGTGGATTACGCTATATTATGTTAAGTTTAGATCTTTCATCTGAGGGAAGTTCTTGGCAAGTAAGTGAGAAGCCAGTGGCCGTTTCGTTTTCACTACCCTCTTTTGCCAGTTTATCAGCGACCTCATTTCAACTAATATTAACATGTGATGGGATCAACTGGAGGTCAACGTGGTAGGTCTGAGAGATCTTCCTCAGTTTGAACAGAATAGAAATGCTGGTTTCATCACATGCGGATGATTAGCAATAAGCTGTTGTAGTGCACTGCAGCTGTCTGATAAAATCCATAGTTCCCAAAATCACAATCATAAGCCAGGATGGCAACAAGCCCCACATTAATCGCAACAAACTCACTGTAGGATCCATGAGCGCTTGCCACATGATCCTTAGATCCTCTCACCTCGTCGTCTTTCTGGTTGCTCCAGATTCTTCCCAAGTGGGTACAATCTCATGTCCACTGCTCCCAACATGCCCTGACGGTCAACACGGTGCGCCGACCAACCTGCGATTTTTTTTATATTTTATTAAATTTTATTTTCGTCTGTTTTAATTCCATTTGAATTTTTATTGAAGTCTTTATCTGTGTCTAACTATAAAATATAATTAACTGCATTAGAAATGTTTTGATAAAAATTTGCACTTGCTGTAAACTCCGAGTTAGGAGCTGATTGCGTCATATCTATTTTGAGAAATAAAGGGTAGTTAAACCTTTTTGAGTCTTAGGTCTCTGTTCACACACTCAAGCGATTATTCACTTACCAGCGTTTGGGGTTTTCAAGGATTGAACTGTGAATTAAAAAGTTGAAATCCCACGAAGTAAAAGAAGTATTCTAACCGCCAAAAATTTGGAGTGCCATATTGAACGCAAATTTCCATTTTGACCGCTTTCGAATGCTATTTAACGATGTTTTTCCATGACATCTGTACATAAGGACAATCTAAAGGACTCTTTTTTTTCCGAACGAGAATGTATCTAGCGTAAATCAAAAACGAGTAATCTTAGAACGTTGAATTTTTGTATATGGGACTGCTATAACATGTAGTTGTGCACCTCTCCTTTTGGTTGCAATCGGCCGTACCAAAAGTATATAAATACACTGCTGACCACCCAAATTGCAACATCAAGAAAGAGAAGAGATATCACAACAAAATTTATTTAGTAGATAACATGTTGACCAAGTATCAAATGATTAAATTTATAGACTTCTGTGAAGTGTGGTTCCTTCCAGAATCAGTAGCCACAGTAGCCGCCATTGTTGGAGATCACCGCTGCCACATGCCTCGGCATTGATTCAAAGAGACTTTGGATTCGTGCTTGGGGTACAGCAGACCAAGCAGCTTCCACATGTTGCCAGAGTTGATCTGGTGTCGCAGCTTGGGATGTAATCTGGGTCAATTGTTCAGCAACCATGGACCACATGTTTTCTGTCGGCGAAAGATTCGGAGAGTGAGCCGGCCAGGGAAGCAATTCAATTTGGCGATTGACGAAGAACCCTTGGACAATGGGTGCCACGTGTGGTCGCTCATTATCCTGTTCAAATATGGCTGTGGGCAAGCCCTGAACGTAAGGAAGGACAACTGGCTCCAACACCTCGGAGATGTAGCGCTGGCTGTTTAAAGTGCCGGCAATACGTACTAGAGGAGTGCGAGAGTGATATGCAATACCGCTCCATACCATAATACCCGGTGCAAGACCAGTGGGGCGGTGCATAACGCAGCTGTTCGCCATCCTCTCTCCACGGTGTCTCCAGACTCAAATCCGACCATCGTGGTGTTGCAGACAGAAGCGTGACTCGTCAGTAAAAACAATTTCACTCCATTCTGCCGTCCACATCCTTCTTTCATCGCACCATTGGCGGCGGAGACGTCTGTGGTTCTGCGTCAAGCGTAGACGAAGCAATGAACGTCTTACGGACAGACCACTCTGCTGTAAACGGCGTCGAATGGTACGTGCAGACACTGGTAGATGCGTTATAGACTCAATGTGCTGTGCTATGGTTCGTGATGTGACTGAGCGATCCGTCACTGCCATGCGCACAATGTTCCTGTCATCACGTGAAATGGTGCACTGAGGTGGATGTGATCGAACACGTCGGTCTATCGTACCCTAGGCCACTATCCTTCCCGTGTCGAACTCGGATATTTGATCAAATTATTATCGCTGTTTATTACGAGGCATAATGGATCTTTTTTTTTAAAAAACCACAAGAAAAACACAATTGCCGAGCTTGAAATCGTCGAAAACTCCAAGCCTTAAATACCGCTTTGAAGTTGCGCCACAGGCGCGCATGATGTGCGTCTGCTCTGAAATTCTAATTATTTGCATATCTCACCTCCGCTAATGCATGTTGTAAATTTCATGTTATTTGCATGCTTCCTTCAGGGTGTTGCATTTACGGTGTCCAGCAGTGTATATATATATATATGTGTACATGTATATATCCACTCTGTTACTCGGCTCAATGATATCAGTTTCTTTATTCTTATATGCTTGTAAATCGTCCTATTTTTTGCTTTAAAAATGATTGAATTATGTTATTCCTATATTCTGGTTAAGCTTTTTATGCGTTCAGTAAATCTGTATGCAATATTTGTAGAAGTATCAATAATTTAAAAGTTCCTTATTTGTCTAATTATTATTAACATAGCAGGCATCTTTATCTCCAGTTGAAACTTAGGAGAATAGTCGATTTGTTGCCAATTAAGGGAAACTAACCTTGACGACAACAGAGATAACGGCTTCTTTTGTTATTGCGAATTAAATCATGGTTAATCCATTCTGGAATTTATTCGAGGAAATAAGTGATTAAGAGTTACTTCCTAAACTTTAAAACAGATATTTTGAGTTTTTAATGTATTTTTGCTTAGTCGCGAATGAGAGCTCAATTAACTGAATGAGAAATATTGAATCGTGTGTGAACAATTGCTTCTTGTTTGTTTGTTTGTTTAATTTCTTTTGTACATCGTTTCAGATTTATTACCGTATTTGACTATAACTTGTGGCAGGGATTAGGTAATTCTTCAAATGACATAATTTTGTGCATTCTGAGTTATAAAATGAATGGGATATAACGCTGTTAAGTGAACCTAGCGCCACAGTGTCGCTATGGTAAACAAATATATTGAATTTTAAAGATTGCATTGTCGATAGAGCTCTTGTGGTTTATGCTCTATCGACGAAGTATATCCACTCTGTTAGTCGGCTCAGTAAGCTCAGTTTCTTTATTCTTATATGTATGTAAATTGCACATTTTTTGCTTTAAAAAATGATTGAATTATGTTGTTCTTATCTTCCGGTTAAGTTTTTTACGCCTTTAATTAACCTATAGTTTTAGAATTATTAATAATTTAGAAGCTCTTTAAGTGCGGACAAGTTTAATTTCTTTTTACTATAGCAGTCATATTTGTTTACGTATGAAACTAAACAGAATAGTGAATTCAGTTTCTGCACCTTCCGTATCTTTTTGCCGAGTGGGTAGAAAACTAAACTTTCAGTTTTCTGCGACGAAATACCTGCTTTCTTACCCGTTAGTCGAATTGCTTGTTTTTACGTAGAAACTCTAATTGTAAAAATTCTTTTTTTAATAGTTTAACCGCATTTGCTGTTTTATATTTTTCTATAGTTTTCAATATTTCATAAAGATAGTTTTAGGTTTTATGTATTTTTGCCTTGTCGCGAAGTGAGAACTGAAGTGAATGAGAAATATATCTCTAATGAAATTCGAGGAAATAAGTTTAAATGAAATGCAGGAAAAAATGCGTATAATTAATATTCCGTACAAGGAAGTCATGTGGTTTTACATATCAAATTTTTTATTTGTAACTTACTTTGTGCAGATTCATCGCTAAGCTACTCGACATAGCAGGTGTTCTCACATTTTAGAAACATAGGAACACCTGATTTCACGTTATTTTCCTTATTTTAACCTTATTTGCTACTTATATGATCGCTGTGTCGAAATCTGGATCCTTTACTCATACCCTTCTCCTTCGTTCCTCCTAAGTCACTCTTGGAAACTGAGGTCAACACTCGTTCAGATGAGGTTCCTGTTCTGCTATACAAGGTAACTCAGGCACACTAAGACGTGACCGGTTTAGTTACCGTTAGAAATTGTGATTTTAATATTGTTATCTATTCTTATTGCAATATAGGTGTTTTTAAAGAAATGCTATTCTGATACTTGTCAGCAGTTTATCCATAACTCTTTTTACTTCCTTGCACAAAAGTTCTTGTAAAACCTTAAAGAATATTTCATTAACAAACTCAAAGATCAAGACGCAAGAGAAACACGTCAACGTGGAAAATAAGACAGGCAATCGAATCAGTTATAAATTCGATTGACCCATCCATCCAGTTCACTTTTGAGACTGAATCTGATAATACACTGCCTTTCTTTGATATTCTTATAATCCGCAATGGATCTAATTTTTGCACAACCGTTTACGGTAAACCCTTTTCTGTTTGTTTACCTCCCCATGCTAAGTCATGTCACTTAGCCATTTTTTGCTTAGTCATGTCACTTGGCTAAGCAAAAAATGGCTTCTTTTTAATATTACGTATTTCGAGCTCTCAAAGTTTGTTCCTCAGAATCTCTTCTTGCTAAGGAACTGAATCATTTAAGATCTGTTGCGCTTGACCGAGGATTTTCTCCCGTACTCATTGATAAGGCTGTTCCAAAGTTCTCATCGTGCCCTCTAAAACCACATACTGATGTCAGAAATAGCATTAGTAACCTTGTTGTGCTTCCATTTCATCCTCCTATCAGTTACAATATTGCACGGATTTTACGTAAGTTTAACTTTCAAGTTGTTTTCTCGCCTATAAATAAAATCCGAGGTTCGGCTCTTAAAATTCTATTTCTGACTATAATTCTTGGTGAATTTATAGCATATCGTGTCAGTGTGGCTTAAGTTATACTGGCCAAACGAAAAGAGCATAATGCTTCGCATAAAAGAACATGAATCTTACGTCCGAAAAGGCGAAATTAACAAATCTTCAACAGCTAATCATAGTTGGAAATTCAATCACAGTTTTCATTTTGGTTCCGTTAAAATTATCCAGAAAGCTGGTTCTATTAGGGAATTGGATTTTCTTGAAGCTTTTCATGTTCACAAAAATTTATCATATTTAGTCAATGATTTCAATTCCAATCTAGCCTTGCCTAATACCTTCAAAATTCTACTAACTTAACCCTTCATTTTAGTTATTATTTCTCCCGATAGATGGCGCTATCGGCTCTTCCACTGGTCGCTTGTGGGTATAAATATGATCGACATTCGCTTTCTCGATTTTGCAGAATTTTTTGCTCCTGATGAAGGGGGACCATTTTGCCCTCGAAATCGATTGGGATTTTACAAAATCTGCGCCGAATACAAGGTTGTCGATATTCCTTCCTTATTTTCCACGTCGGCGTGTTTCTCTTGCGTCTTGAGGTAGTATTGCAATTGTGAAAAATTTCCGGTATCATATTTAAACGAAAATATTCCTTTCGACCTCTCTCGATTTCATTTGAACGATGTTTTTGCTTGACAACTCTACGAACGGACAACTCTGACAAGAGCAGAGACTGCCAGACCTGGTAACTAGTGACCTCACACGGTGAAAGCGCTCAAACCCCTGAGGGCGTTCCTTGGGGGTGTACCCCCTGGTCGACTCAGGGAGACGTGTAGAGACGATGAATACTGGATTGACATGGTAAAATGAGAAGTGAACAGCTTACTCTGTCGCTGAGAGTAGATTGAAACGAAGAAAGTCAAACCCCGAATGTTGACCCAAGGAAGCCAAACCCCGAATGTTGATCCAATGAAGCCAAACCCCCAAGGAACCAGTACGCTTGCTGCCAAGCCTGAACCAACCTTAGAATTAACTAAGAATAAAGAACTCTTTTTTCAAAATGGATTATAAAATGGATTCATAAGAGATTATTTTCGTGAAGTTATAAGGTATTTCTCCCGCTTCCTTAGCATGCCTTCGTGGTATAGTGGCCAGCATGCTCAGCACGTGTTCGAGAAGTCTGAGGTTCGAGTCCCGGTTAGGGCATTGCTAATTTTTCAGTTGCCCTGCTGTAAAAAAAGAAACCTAATCTCTCTACAACGTTCATACCCACGTCCTACATATGTATGTATCTCGCACAGCTGAAAAACGAATACCCATAGAACATTGCTTTTTTGTATGTAGGATTGCTATAGCATGTACTTGTGCACTCCCTTCTACATTACAATCGGCCGTATTAAACATATATACATACACCTCTCTCTCTATATATATCCCCCTGTTATTCGGCTCGGTGTGCTTATTACTTTTATTTTTATATTTTGGCAAATTGTGCATTTTTTGCTTTAAAAGTTGTGAATTATGTTAAGGTTTAGTTAATATGCATAATCTGCATGCAATAGATGTAGAATTGTCAGCAAATTAAATGTTCAAGTGGTGATAAGCCAAACCAGGCCTCCATTTCTTTACATAGAGTTTTTACGTGTTTTTGCCTTTCCGCAACGTGAGAAATGTATTCATTGAATGAGAAATATCTGTAATGAAATTTGTGGAAATAAATTTAAATGAAATGCAGCGAAAAATGTATATAGCGTAACTTAGAAATGTTATATAACTATATATAGGAATGTCATGCAATGTGCACATAAGATTTCTATTTTTTTTTTTTTTTTATGTTCTAACCAACTTCTTCGGAAAAAAAACTTACCCACATAATTCCCCTTTTGGTTGTCGAACGATACACTTAATTAAAAAAATCTGATGTGTACATCACATGGCTTCCTTGTACGGAATATTAAATTATACGCAATTTTTCTGCATTTCATTTAAACATATTGGTCATATACAATATTATATTCAATTAAGAGTTTACCAATTTTAAATTAAATCTACTTCGTCGATAACGCATAAACCACAATAGAGTAAATGCAGTCTTTAGAGTTCACTATATTTATTCACCATAGCCACACTTCGGCACTAGGTTCACTTAACAGCGTTACATCACATTCATTTTACAACTCAGCGTGAACAAAAAATACAGCATCTGAAGAATTACCACAAGTTCTATTCAAATACTATAATAAATATAAAACGATGTATAAAAGAAATTAAACAAATTAAAAAGAAACAGTTTTCCACAGAACATTAAGCGCCGCTTACCTAATGCGCATGCGTTACTCATTAATTCAGTTCTCACTTCGCGGTAAGGCAAAAATACACAGAAATTCAAAATATTTTCAATAAAAATTGAAAGATATAGAAAATCGTGAAAAGTATATCAGTGTATGCAATACCAAGTACAGTTAAAACAATTAAAAAACAATTTTTATAATAAAAATTACAATTTGTAGGCAAAAACCTGCTAATAACTTAAATGATAATTAAAGAATAAAACAAGTATAATTTAATTCGCAATAATAAAGGAAGACGTTACTTTGTTGTTGCGAAGCTTAGTTTCTCTACATTGGCAACAAATCCACTATTCTTCTAAGCTTCAAATGTAAACAAATGCGGCTGCTATCATAAACAAACATTAGGCTTAGCGACACTAAAAAAACTTTTAAACTGTTGATAATTCCACAATTATTGCGTGCAGATTAACCTTAACCGAAAGACAAGAACAACATAATTCAATCATTTTTAAAGCAAATAATGCACAATTTTTAAACTTATAAGAATAAAGAAACGGAGCTCACTGAGACGATACTGGACATATATATATATAGAGAGAGAGAGAATGTGTGTATACATATATATATATACATATTATTTGTACATATGTATATCCACTCTCTCTCTATATATATATGCACTCACTATTTGTATATTTGTGTATATATATATACTTTTGGTGCGGCTGATTGCAACCAAAATGCGACGTGCACATCTACATGTTATAGCAGCCCCATATACAAAATTTCAACGTTCTGAGGCTACTCGTTTTTGAGTTATGCGAGATACATACACACATACATACGTATGTACGCACGGAAGCTACGAAACAGTCTCTTCAGAATCCATTTTAAATCAGTTTATAATTATTTGGTGGGAAAAGCGTCTTTTACTCTGTCCTTACGTACGGATGTCACTCAAAAAACATCGGTAAATTGCTTTCGATCACTGTCAAAACGGATATTTTGGTTGAAATAGGATACCCAAAATTTTTCGCGATTACAATACTTCCTTTTTACTTCGTAGAATAAAGTAAAAATGGCGAAAATATGGAAAAAAATGTGATACTGAATTCTTGAATTTTATTTTTAAGTAAAATACAGAGATAATTTCACATTTTTCAAGTACTATAAATAGCTTTTCTGTTTCCTCACAACATTATAAAAAAGACAAAACATAAAATAAGATATTAAATACAGTTCAAAAACCTTCAATATTAACTTACGCTTGCATGTGCCTTCAAATTCCGCGTATCCTTCATGGCACTTACATTTTTTACCGTACCGATAACTACAGTCTCCATGTGGTCCACAATCACATTCTGCAAATAAAAATTCAGGCAGTTGTATACGTGGTAAGGTTTGTTATAATTGCGTGTACAAGTGCGAATCTACAAAATTGAAAAATCGGAATATTTTTTTAAAAATTCAGGAGAATTAGCTGAGTCATAAAAAATTTGCAAACGATAAAAATATATAAACAGAAACGATTTTTTTGTATTAAAAAAATCTGAAAGGTTTCAGATTTTAGCGGTTGCCCAAAAGGGCTTGTTAAGGTTTTCCACGCAGTTGCAGAGCTCGCAGTGTGCTGCTACTAACAATCCTTTTTTTTGTCTTTTTAGCTTTGTTGAGTTTATCTTAAGTTTATTAACAGTTAGTTTAAGTTATGCTTCTTTTCTATTTATTTTAATTTTGGTTTAAAATTTCCTACCAGAATGTTAATTTCGGAAACGCAGTTAATGCAAATGAGTAAGTGTATTATTTAAGTCAATGTTTCGCTGACTTTGAGAGACAGTCTGATTTTCTTGACTAGCGCGCGTTTGCCTTTCGGCTACATTCTCTCTTAAGATACTACGCTCGGCCATACTTTAGGCCCTTGCTTGGCTTCGCCGATTTAATTAATATTTAGGAGCCAACTACTTGGAACTACTTGAAACCTGATAGCTTCAGCTATACCCTTCAGATAGCTTTAGTTAAGCTTAGTTTAGTTTAAATTCATATAAGTTCAAGCCCAAGTGGAGGCTTTGTGTATACTCCCAGTAGGAGTTGATTGAATTTATTCTGAGAAATAAAGGGTAGTTAGCCCTTCTTACGTCTTACGTGTTTATTCTCACACTTAAGCGATTATTCGCTTATTAGTGTTTGTGGGGTTCTAAGCTTGAACATTGGATTAAAGAAGTAAAACCCCACATTTTATAATTAAATACCATTTTCTTCGCACTTGCGCCACATAAAATTCAACAGCATAGCTACAAAAAATTAAAGCAGCATAACAGGATACGATTAGAGTTCCCGATGCAGCGTCAATTATTGGCATACATTTTCTGTTTTTTTTTTTTCCTCAGTCTTTTCTCATTTCATCATATCAGTGTTGAGTTTTCTTACTAAGATAGCTTTAGAAAGCTTTTTATTATTAAAGTTTTGTGTCTTTACTGGCGCTTACGCCACATAAAATTCGATTCAACAGCAAAATCACAAACTATTTAAAAACAGCACATCTTTAGAATTTACCACAGACTGTTTCGCGCGGTAGATAAAAAAATGTTTTATTCTGTACTGTATTGACACGGCTCGCTTTGAAATCGTTCAGTTTATTAATTAAGGATTTATTAAAATTTTATAAAAATATGAAATATGAAATTCGAAATTCAAAATCTGGGCTTCCAGGTGCCATGTTAGGGTGGAGGACTACGTTATTCAAAATTTCATAGCACCGTTGTTTTTTTCTACATATATTCATGTAGATAGTTCATTATTTAATTTCCTTAAATATAATACAAGGCGATAATACTTGGTGGCAACAACTTGTAAGCCAAGAACTTGGTGGCAACAAGTGATAGGCCATTTATTCGTATTCAAAGCACAATGCAGTTTCGAGATGAACAACCCATTCGGGACTGACGCACCTTTTAGGCTTAAATAATAAAGAAATAAAATCTGAAAGTTTTTAGATTTTATATTAAAGGAGGTTTTTTTTTAACGCTTTGTGTGTCACCTTTATTTTCTAAATATCATGTTCTTCGCACTTACACCACATAAAATTCAACCCAACAGTAGTATCACAAAATATTTAACAATAGGATGTCTTTAGAATTTTCGATAGACATTTTTTATTCCTAACAATGTTGCCACTGCTCGCTTTGAAGTCGCTAAATTTGATAATAAAAAATTTGTTAAAATTTTACAAAAATATGAAACATAAAATTTGAAATTCTGTCTTCCTGGTGCCCATGTTCGGGTGGAGGCCTATGTTATTAAAACTAAATATATGCAAGTACCGTTGTTTTCTCACAGTGCATCAAATATGCAGATTCTTCATTACTTAGTCTTTTATCTTAATATTATAGAGGCCGATAATATTTAGTGCAAGAATTTGAAAAGTGATACGCCATTTATAGTGATTCAAAGCAAAATACCGTTCCCAGACTAATATTCGGCTAACGTTCCTAAAATGGGTCCCTAAATTGGGCTAAAAATTCGAAATTTGCAGATTTATTAAAAATTCTCAAAAACAAAATTGAAATACTTACGGCAACTCCCGTCGTGCACAAGAGACGGTGCCAATCGGGCCAAACCCAAAAAAATCCATTTACTAAATACAAGAAAAAACGTTCTATTTTTATTTTTCTTTCAGATTTATTATGTCATCATTTATATATTTAATTTTTCATTAAAAACTTCCATTATTTTTTCCATAGTATCGCCCTATCGTGGCTATTAACATATTTTTTTGCGGCCGGTAAGATTCCATAACTTTCGAAATATTCTACAGTAGGCAGGTCCCAAATTTTAATCAAATTTTTTTTCGAAAATGCGTGATAGAGCGAAAAAAGGAGTCTCTGCTCAAGAATAATAACTAACACTTGTAATCACGGTTACAGCAACCCAGCGTGTTTAAAGAAGACTTTTCTATTTTTGGCGAAAAATCGCGTAGTTTGGCGTCTTTTCTTTAACAGGAAAAAATGGTCGACGGGTTTTTTTCGTAAGTACCGAAATCGATATTACCTAAGAGAAATTTATTTAAAATCATCGAGAGATATATTTTCTCCTTTTTCGTTTCGAAACAAGTGTAATTATATAAAAAACAACCTACCTCTGCATATTTTGTTCTCATTATCGAACGCCAGGGTTTTGTTTTTACAGGCACAAGTAGTTTCATTCGTATTTTGACTATAAATACACATCACTGACTCATGATCTCCGCAGTCTCCCCATGATTTGCATTCATTGAGCGTTTCACAGAAGTTCCCACTAGTGCCGGTTCTACAATTGCATACTTGTTCCACACATTCTCCTCCATTCTGGCACGTATGAGTATCATTGCACATATCTGTAAAAATGAACAAATGTCCTTTTATGCGATCATAATTGAATAACAAAGCTTATATAAAAATACAGCTATGTGATTAATATTAGTTATTTCTTCTTATGCGGTAAAAGTCGTACTATCCGGTATTTTGTAACATCTACTTGTTAAACCTTTGCTGTGACAGCTGAAGTACGTGCAGGAACCAGACAGGAGACGTGTTAAAAGACCCCTTTATTAAGTTTGATTCAACGTTATCAAGAGGAGGTAGATCAGATTCAATTGAACCCTACTTCCCTAGAAAAACCGCTGCGTTTCTGTTCATCCAAAATAAGCTCATGAACCATTCTAAATTATTTAATTATAACAGTTCACAAAAAATATGAACTTCTCCTCGTCGCAGATGCAGTCCAATAATGAAAGAAAAATATATACAAATATGCAAAAACGCATCGATTTGTAAGCATTCCAATGTCCAATAGAGTAAAAGAATATAATTAGACATTGTTTACAGAATTTAAGACTCAAATTAAATGTAGAAATGAGAAATATACATAAAAATTAACAGAGAATAATAAAATAAAACTTACCCAGAGCGAACAAAGACGAAAAGGCTGATATTCGAAAGTAAACGCTTAGGTTTGCCAGTTTGGCATCACTGATGAAGCAAATAAAAACATGTAGGTAATTGTCAAAGTTTTAGGCCTCGTCCCGCCGGTAACTCAACTAACAAAAACTAAACTAAAAATTCAAAGATATTAAAAACAGTAGAATTATTCCTCATTGCTCATATAATCCTGTTACCTAAAACCAGCGCCACTTTAACCAGCAATAAATGCAGAGCCAGAAGCTCAAGCTACCAAGGTACAGTGCTTGCCCACTGCGTCTAATTTTTCTTTCTAGAACTCAGTATTTAAACCTTTTCTCTCTTTGCATTTCTTCACGCGCGCTACCAAATTTAAATATTCTGGCATTGACAGTTAGGGGAATGAAGGCTTATAGGAAAGCGTAAACGTAACTGGTTAATGAATATAAATATAAATCTCTGCAATTTAATTAACCGGAAGGCTCAATCAAACGAAATATTTAAGAATTTTAGAAAATTTGCAATGCCGTTAAGGAGCTCGTAATATTATTGTCACTTACATGTTGTCGCCAAACATTGTGATATAGCTCCAATAATGGGTAACCATGAAGCCACAAAACAATCATAAGAAGTTCTTTTTGTTTCAGGGTAAATCCTATTAATTTTTGAAAATTCAGTTTAACATTTGTTAAGTGGGATATAACTTCAAAATTTTCCTGGGGAAAAAAGTATTTAGAACTGCATGAACTTAAGTATTTTCAGTTACGGACTCCAGGCATAAAAAATGCCACGAGACGAGCCATATAGAACAATAATGGATAAATAACGACGATATAACTTTAAAAAATTATGATAAGCGTTTTATGTTTTATACGCTGTATTCATAATTTGCATCTCTTTATTATCTAACTAAATAATGAACAATCCATTTGTTTAAACTTCTGCCCGGATGATTGACGACATCCCCGCCAAATTTCATGTTTGGCGGGATTTTGTATTAATCAAAATATGCTGGCTCTTATGACTGAAATATATCTTTTGACTTCGTATTCTTATATAATTTTAAATGTAGGCAATCTTTGATTTTGAAGTTGGTAACAAGTTAGACGGTTGTTTGATACTTACGGATTAACGTGCCCACCTTGGCGAAATTTGGCGAGTTTTTACAGATGAATAGTTACCGGTCAAAGTTGGTAAATTACGCACCCTTTTGTTTTCCTTAGAAACATTACCAAACTGCAAAAATTTATCGTAAATCGCTAAACATTATCAAAATGGGAGAAGAAAACGTATTTTAGGTATTAAAATTATTACAAAAGGATTACATGATGAATTTAAAAATAAAATTCTTACATACTTTTTAAAATTTTTCTGTCATTTTTTTGCGCTATTCTTCTCCCGAGGTACACAGCGATCTGTTTTCCCTTAAAAAATCATCACAGAATTGCGAAGACTCAGCTTCTAGCAATCCTAGGCAACACCGGCTATCCAGGAGACGCATTTCTTCGTTGTTTCGTTTAAAAAAATTTCAGCAAAACTCTACATTCTTGCTAAAATCTTAACGCTATTTCTTCCATTGCTGGCAAAATCCACAAGCTCATATTTTAAAACTAAGTTTAAAGCAAAAAATATCTTTGTTTGCTTATAAATCTTCAGCAAAGTTAATCAATCTTCCTAATACTGTAGATTTCCATTATTTTCTAATTTTGGATTCGTTTAAAGCTACATATGTCACAGCGATTGTGCAATGTAATTTTTGGTGTCACAAATATTTTGAATAGAATGAAATAAATGTCAACTTAAAAAATTTCAGCATCATTAAAGTATTTTTATTGATGATATACAAGGAGATTCAAAGATATCTAAAAAAAAAAATGCAAAAGCGGATAGCGAAATAAGTAGATTTTGTAATGCTTGTGCTCGTTGATGCGGTACAGATAAGCCCGTCGATATGCATTTTATCTATGGGTTGTATTAAAAAATATGCAGTTACTCGAAGGATATTGATTCTTGTGTACCATTTTTGACAAGTGTTCCGTTTTCGTCCGCAGGCTCCCAGATAAAATACATACAGGCGAACTCTGTATTTCTGGAGCGATGCACGCACACAAATACCTACGGAGAGCTGGAAGGAAAACATTTTTCACCTGCATCGCAAAATATTCCGCATACGTAGCCCGAACATTGCTTTCGGCGATACTTTTTCTGTTAGAAACGCTCTATTTTATCCCTTTGACTGCTGTCGGCTCGTCCAGCGAAAGCCATCGGTGTGGCCTGTTAGCGCATATGTGTGTCCCCCGGTGCAAGCTATCAACGTACACTATGGACGCATTTCAGCTCATGTGGACTCATGTATATATTCCATGGACTCGTGCGTGTATCGCAGAAGCTTCGTACCTCTTTCGTTGCTTAGCAACGAGAATAAATGAAATCATGTTTATTTGGTCAGTCATTCTGCGCCCACAAAAGTATTAAACCAATGGAAGGAAGAAGAAACTAGTTTCACGGTAAAGTTTCTTTTAATACTGCACTTGGCTACATGTGATAATTTCATTACACAACTGCACTGACTGCATTTGGAAGCGTAATTAACTGACTATAGTTAGAAAACATTAACTAAGGCCTTAATTTCCATCCAAAACTGATTTGACTCACGGATGCATTCCGAAGCCCACCGGCGGCAGAGCACAAAAAATGCCGAACACTGATAGTTCTGACGAGCGTTCGACTTCAGGCGAACGGACTGGCAGCTTGGACGTTTTTGTGGTTTTCCTCATGTGTAACATGTATACGAGCCAGTTTATCTTAGGAAGTCCTCCACGAAAGCGCTCCTTCCTTTAATCCTTAATTCCCTTTGGATATCTCTAGTGCGATTTGCCATAGTCAACTAAGCCAAATCAAACTGCATATGGCTTTCCTATTGATTACAACTAGGCGGATAGCTGTACTCTGATTTGCCATAGTCAACTAAACCAAATCAAATTATACATGCCTTTCATATTGATTAAAACTGGGCAGATACCTGTAGTGTGATTTGCCATAGTAAACTAAACCAAATCAAACCACATATGTCTTTCGTATAGATTATAACTGGGCAGATAGCTGCAATGTGATTTGCCATAATCAACTAAACCAAATCAAACCACAGATGCCTTTCGTATTGATTGTCACAGTATAATAAGACAACAGTAGCAACGTATATAAGTTTTATGAGTTGTATAATATTAAGTGTTGTATAAGTTGTATATAGTAACAACAGTAGCAAAGTATATAAGTCGGTTTTCTGGGGATATTGTTAAAAGCTTGACTGTTGATGAAGGACGAAGACACGGCCTTTTTACCATAGATTAGACAATTTTGCCTCACACACAATGACAGAACTCTTCAGAAAACATAGCATTCATCTGCACTTTGAAAGCCCTGCTATGCCACATAAGAAGAACCTTGTAGCAAGATATTCCAGAGCGAAATAATAATTCTAAATGGCACTAAATATGCGCCATTTTAATCTTCTGTTTTCCTAAAATATTTTTCTTAAAACATCACCGAACGACCGGAGAAGGACAACTAATTGATACAATGATTATTAATAAATATGTTAACTAATTAAATAATACTATTATATTCAAAAGAGCAAAATGTCTTGCATAATTCCAGCAATGAATTTTTACAAGAGAGATATATATACAAGTAAAAGGGATTGTACTTCCAGAATTTAAGAATTTATATTTATTTATATCAATTTATAAGTTTTTTAAAGCACATGTAGAAAATGTAAATTACATATAGTTTTTAGTGTATTTAGCATTGAAAGTTTTTCCGGTGCAATTTAATGGTTTTACCTTGACATTTCTGATTTTTCTCCGCAAAGCCCAGTTGACATCTGCATATGGGTCCACCCCTGTGGTATTTGCAATCAATTTGGTGTGGACCGCAGTCACATTCTGGAAAGAAGTACATTTGATTAGTAATTGCAGGAAGAATTAATTACTTTGCTCATTAAAGTTTAAAACGTGTCTTTCATAGAGTGATATTTAAGCTCCCCATCTAAGAAGAGAATTTTATCAACTGATTTGAAAAGTATAGGATATTAGAATCTGCGTGCTAGCGAACATAAAGTCACTTTGTAAGCCTAAGATGAGCCGTACAAATATAGGGTGTGTCATAAATTCCGTAATTAAATAATTTAAGGAAAAAATATTATTAAAAATGTAATTTAAAAATATTAAAAATGTAATAAATCAGTTAAAGCGGTGTAAAAAATGTCAAAATATTTATGTGTCAAATCCCAGAAATTTTAAAAATGCAA
>KK116961.1:356361-377281 GCA_000611955.2 Stegodyphus mimosarum
TTACAAACCTTTCGTTAGTTTTGGAAATAGAATATTAGATTTCTCTTAGTTCGGGGGGCAGTTTGTATAGTACGGAAATCAAAAGTTTTGCGTTTTCTTTTTAACGACGGGTGCGGAATTCCTTACATATGAGTAGGGGCCGGACAATTTGTAAAATGTTAGATTTGGTAATATTTACAAAATTTATTTCCTTAAATTAAAAAAATATGATGTGTACGCTTATTTCTTTGCACGGAATATTAAATTATACATATTTCGCATTTCTTCTAAACTTATTCGATTAAATTAAATCTACTTCATCGATAGCGCATAAACCACAATAGAATAAATACACTTTTTAAAATTCACTATATTTGTTTACTAGCAACACTCTGACGCTACCTTCTCTTAACACCGTTATATCTCATTCATTTTATAGCTCATCAGAATGCACAAAATCATATATATCAGCTGGAGAATTACTTAATCGTTGCCACATGTTCTATTCAAATACTATAATAAATCTAAAACGATGTATAAAAGAAATTAAACAAACAACAACAAAAAAAAGGAAACAGTTTTCCACAGACGATTCAGTATTTCTCAGTCAATTAATTTAGTTCACACTTCGCGACCAGGCAAAAATACATAAAATCTCAAAATATCTGTATTTAAAATTAGGAAGTGAATCTTAAACACTTATTTCCTCGAATAAATTCCAGAATGGATAAAGCATGATTTAATTCACGATCATAAAAGAAGGCGTTATCTTTACTGTTTCGAAGCTTCGTTTCTCAAGATTGGCAATTGGATTTGGCAATTGATTTCTCAAGATTGGCAATTGGTTTCTCAAGATTGGCAGATTTCTCAATATTCTCCTAAGTTTCAAGTGTAAACAAATATGTCCGCCCTGAGAAAAATGATTAGGCTGAGCTGTACGTAACAACTTTTAAATTTTTGATAATTCTACAAATCTTCCATGAAGATTTACTAAAGGCATAAAAACTCTGAGCGGAAGATAACAAAAACATAATTCAATCACTTTTAAAGCAAAAAAAGGCATAACATACCAACATAATGAGAATAAAAAAACTGAGCTCACTGAGCCGAGTAACAGAGTGGATATATATATGCATATACTATTCATATACTTTTGGTGCGGCCGATTGCAACCAAAATAGGAGGTGCGCATCTACATGATGTAGCATTCTGAGGCTACTCGTTTTTGAGTTACGCGGCATGCATACATATATACATTCATACAGACGTACGTACGCACAGACGCCACGAAAAAAGCTCTTCAGAGTCCATTTTAAATAAGTTTTATTATATTTTTGGGGGAAAAGCGTTCTTATTCTGTTTTTACGTACGAATGTCAGTCAACAACATCGTTAAATTGCATTCGATAGGGGTCAAAATAAATATTTTCGTTGAAATATGAAACCCGAAATTTTTCGCGATAACAATACTTCCTTTTTACTTCGTACAAGGAAGTAAAAATGCCTCAGTATGAATCTTTGGGGTGTTTAAAACACTTTTGTAACAAGAAGTATATGTCTATGACCAAAGGTTACGAAAATAAAAGCAGCGTAACTGTTTTTATAGAAAAGGTATATATCACTGAAAGATTGTGAATGGGATTTCCTGCTGGATATTATGTTTTGAATGACTAATTACTTCCTTCTACGAAGTAAAGGAAATATCGTAATTACGAAACTTTCAGGTTTCATATTTCAAAGAAAATATCCATTTTGAGAGTTATCGAATGCAATTTAATGATGTCTTTGCGTGACATCCTGTAGGTAAGGACAGAATAAATGACTGTTTTCCCCCAAACGAATTATAAAACTGATTTAAAACGTATTCAGAAGAGATTTCTTCGCGGCGTCTTAAGTATGTATACATATATGTATAAGTCAAAAGCGAGTAGCCTCAAAATGTTAATTTTTTTTTTTGTATAAGACTGTTATAACATGTAGATATGCACCTCCCTTTTTGGTTGCAATCAGCCACACCAAAGTATATATATGTACTTTGGTGTATATACACCAATACTTTGGTGTATGTATATATATATACACTCTGCGACTCGGCTCAATGAGCTCAGTTTCTTTATTCTTATATGTTGGTAAATTGTGCATTTTTTGTTGGTAAATTGTACATATATACATACGCACTCTGTTACTCACCTCAGTGTTCTTATTTTTCCGCCGTGATAAATTGCGCAATTTTTGCTTTAAAAATAATTGAATTATCTTGTTCTTATCTTCCGCGTAAGATTTTTATTACTTTATTTAACCTGCATACAATAATTAAAGAATTACTGTTATGCCTAATTTTTACATCACTGTACAAAGTAAAAAGGAAGTTCGCGAAAATTTCCGGGTACCATATTTCAACGAAGATATCCATTTTGACCGCTATCGAATGCAATTTAAGGATGTTTCTGTGTGGCATCTGTACGTAAGGACAGAATAAAGGATTCTTTTTCTCTAAAAAAATTACAAATCTGATTTAAAATGAATTCTGAAAAGATTTTTTTCGTGGCGCTGTATGTGTATATGTATCTCCCATAACTGAAAAACAAGTAGCGTCAGAACGTTCAAACTTTATTTTATATAGGAACAACATGTAGATGTGCCCCTTCCTTTTTGGTTACAATCGGCCACAGTAAAGTATATATCTATTCACTCTGTTATTCGGCGCCGTGAGCTCAGTTTCTTTATTCTTATAGTTTTGTAAATTGTGCATTTTTTGCTTAAAAGATAATTAAATTATGTTGTTCTTACTTCCGGTTATGGTTTTTACGTCATGCATGCATTAATTATAGAATTGTCAACAATTTAAAAGTTTTTTAAGTGCGAATAAGCCTAATTTTTGTTTACATAGCTGCCATATTTGTTTACATTTGAAACTTAGCAGAATAATGGATTTGTTGCCAATGTAGAGAAACGAAGCTTCGCAACAACAAAGTGACGTCTTCTTTCATTACTGCGAATTAAATTATGCTTAGTCCATTCTGGAATTATCATTTAAGTTGTTAGCTTGTTTTTGCGTAGAAACTGTAATTTTAATTATAAAAATAGTTGTTTTAATTGTTTTAACTGTACTTAAGGTTTTATGTTTTGTTATATGTTTCAATTTTTAATGAAAATATTTTCAAATTTTGTGTAATTTTGCCTTGCCGCTAAGTGAGAACTGAATTAATTTGTAGCGCATGCGCATTAGGTAAGCGGCGCTGAATCGTCTGTGAAAAACTGTTTCTTTTTTAATTGTTTAATTTCTTTTATGCATCGTTTAGGATTTTACAGAACATGTGGCAATTTTTCAGATGATATAATTCTTGTGCACTCCGAGTTATAAAATGAATGAGATGTAAAGCTGTTAAGTGAAACTAGCGCCCGAGTGTCGCTATGGTAAATAAATTTAGTGGAATTTAAAGAGTGGATTTATTTTATGGTGGTTTATGCACTATCGAGGAAGTAGATTTATATCAAAAGTCGTTAACTGTTAATTCGATATGTTTAATTGAAATGCGGGAAAATTGCGTATAATTTAATATTCCGTACAAGGAAATCATGTGATGAACAGATCAGATTTTTTTTAACCATAGCAGCCATATTTGTTTCCATTTGAAACTTAGGAGAATAGTGAAGTAGGTCACTTTCTGCAACTTCAGTGTCTTTTTACCGAACTGAACCAAAAATAAACAAAAAAAAAGAATCCGCCTTCTTGTCCGCTGGCCGAATTGCTTGTTTTTGCGTTGAAACTTAAATTTTAATTGCAAAACTTGTTTTTTAATTGTTTAAACTGCATTTGGTGTTTTATGTTTTTCTATTTCTTTTAATTTTTAACGAAACTATTTTGAGTTTTTATGCATTTTTGCCTTACCGCGAAGTGCGAACTGAATTTATTGAATGAGAAATCTATCTCTAATAAAATCCAGGAAATATGTTTAAATGAAATGGCGGAAAAAATGCACATAATGTAACATTGCATACAAGGAAGCCATGTAGTGTATACATCAGATTTTGTTATTATAATGTCAGAGTTTAAATTATGTATAATTAAGTCAATCCACAATACCTTTACATTCCCCAAAGAGACTAGAAAAGCCTTCTGCACAGATACAATGTTTACCATTCTCGTCGAAGAAGCATCCGAAGGAGTTTGTTAAGCAATCACATTCTGAAAAATAAAAATAAAATAAAATAAAATCTGAACACTTTCAAATTTCACATTATGTCCAGACGGGTGTTTTTTACATTTACAGGTACATACACGTTTCGAGAGCATTTGGGCTAACGGCACTTTGGGTTAAAAATACACTACTCGACATTGAAAATGCAACACCAAGAAGGAGTGGTCAGAAAGAGAGGAAATTTGGAAAAAAGACAGAGACAGCAAGCAGCATTAAGTGATCTGTATTTCAAAATGATAGTCAGAATACAGAGCAAGAACGGCGTCGGCTCAGAAGGATGTAGGACCACCGCGGACAGCGATGCATGAAGAAACAAGTCTAGGCATAGAGTCAATAAAAGTGCGGATGGTGTCCTGAGGGATGGCTCTCCATTCACTTTCAACTATTTGCCACAGTTCGTCTTCTGAACGAGGTAGGGGCAGAGTCTGCAAACGGCGTCCAATCACATTCCACACATGTTCGATTGGTGACAGGTCAGGAAAGTACGGTGGCCAGGGAAGCACCTGTATACCTGGCAGAGCAGGTTGGCAGATGCGAGGCCTGTGTGGTCGGGCTTTATCCTGCTGAAAAATTGCATTAGGCAGCCCCTGAAAGGTAGGGGATTGCCACCGGCCGCAGTACATTATCCAAGTATCGTTGGGCCGTTGTAGTACCCTGAATACGAACTAGAGGTGACCTGGAATCGTAGGCAATAGCGCCCCAAATCATTTTGCCACGCTGTCGCGCGATGGGGCGTTCCACAGTTACTGCCGGATTAGATCTGTCTCCGCGTCGACGCCACACACGTATGCGGCGACTGTCACTGGATAAATAGAAGCGTGACTCATCTGGGATGTTTCGCCATTCTGTCATCCACATCGCTACAGTCCGGCACCATTCTAAACGTTGGCGTCTACGCTGTGGGGTCAATGAAAATCTTCTTATGGACGCCGTGAGTGCAGGCCACGTTCAATCAATCGACGGGAAATGGTTCTCGTCGACATGGGAACATCCAGGGTATCTTGCACATGCTGCAAAATCGTGGTACAAGTGACTTGCGGGACCGCCACAGTTTGTCAGCGGATGCGTCGATTGACGCGTGCGACGTCACTCTGGCTGCACCTGCACCCCTCCTTCTTCCCACATTCCTTTGTTCCAACTATGTTCGCCATAGCCGATGCACTGTGCTTGCATCCATGTGGGTATCAGCTGCGATTTTTGACGTAAGGGCCAACCCGCCCTTCTCAGTCCGATCACCATACCCCTGGTAAAATCGTCTATCTGCTGGAAGTGCCTTCGTTGACGACTGCCTGGCATTCCCTCCTATTACACGTATCCTCCGGACAAAAACCAACTTTCTTCGATAATTCGTCTGGCAGAAATAACGACACGAATATTGCTCATTCTGCACGTTCCTTCCCTAATATCTTACTTCACGTGCGTCGGAAAGCTGCGCATTTCACATCATTCGCATAACTCAGTGACGTGAGTGTACTCTAAAGTTTGCATACATTTCTGACCACTCACTCTTGGTGTTACATTTCAATGTCGATCAATATACTTAAAAACAGCTTACCTTGGAATTTTCGATAGACTATCTTACGCGCTGGAAATAAAAATGTTTTATTCCCTACAGAGTTGCCACTGCTCGCTTTGAAATTGTTAAGTATTTTTGATCAAATATTCCTTTAAAGTTTTACGAAATATGACATAGACAATAAAACAAATTCGAAATTCCAAATTTGAGCTTCCAGATGCCCATTTTTGGGTGGAGAACTATGTTACTCTAAATTTGGTGACTCTAGTTACCGTTGTTTTTTCCCATTGCGAGAAACATACATACATGCATGCAGATTATTCATTATTTAGTTTCCTTAAGTGTATTATAGGGAGGTAATATTTGGTAGCAACAATTTGAAAAGTGATACATTGCATTAAAGGGATTTGACATAAAATTCCGTTTCGAGATTAATATCCCTTCTACGATAACTCTCTTTTGGCCTAAAAACTATTCAGGTACTTTATTATTGAAAAAGAGAAAATGTGTTCATGAGATAACAATAAAATATACATATTTTCTAGGGTACTTTAATTTTAATAATTAAATTATATTTGTCTAAAAACTACTGAATACGTAAATGTTGGTGACAGGGTTTAACAACTTGCTAAAATTTCTTCCGTGAAATACCACAGTTCTAAAATATTGTGACTGAGAGTAAGGAGTATTGCTGTAACATTTTGTGGTGTTCTTATAAACGTATATAAAAGTTTGATATAACATACACATAATGTGAGGATTGAGGGATCCGAAAATTCAGATCACAAGGATGTAAGATTTTGTTACGAATTTTGCATTCAGATAGTTAATGTTTGTAGAATTATAATTAAAATTGTTTATTTTCCCGTGCAATGCAGTACGAGACATAATTTAAGAGAAAGCTACGCCGTAAAAAAGTAAAAATACAGGAGCACGTGCATTTAACATTTAATAAATAAATGTCTTGTAATTTATAGTTAAACTGAATAAATGTAATTGACTACTACGTTAGCTGTAACCGTAATTCTACTCTTTTGCTTTCCAGAAATCTCGTGAAAACAGAAATTAACAGAACTTTCTCGCAACAGAACTTTCTCGCAACTGATTAAAAAGCTATAAAAAGCCAAACAGAGAGCATCTCATCTTCGTTGTTGTTGTGCAGTTAGTTGCTGTTGTTATTATTGATCGGACTAGCTTTCTCTGCTTTGTAGATTGCGTTCTATTTAACGTTTTAGTAGTTCAAAGCCTAACTACTAACCATATTGCGTGGTATTGCGATATCATACGAATATCTCTGAGGAAAAATTCAGCGTTCTATTAGATTTCTTGTGCTAAGAATAAATTTTATTAACTTTTTAACAGATTTGTGCGTTCAGTCTATTACGAACATTACAGTCGCAACAATATATTTTGATTTTATAACAGTTATTGAAATTTTAAAACCCGTAACTTTCAGTTCTTCTTTCGACTTATAGTTCCCTACCAGAATGAGCTGTTCGAATCGCATTAAATGCAAATGAGTTAGAAGACGTATTTAAGAGAGGTTCAACTTACTTCGATAGAGAGTGTTAATAGTCTGTAGAGGCGCGAGTTTGCCTTCTGGTTAAGTCACTCTTGAAGCTGTTAGGCTCGGCCATATTATACGTGCCTGCTGATGTTCGCAGGGTAGTTTCATTTCAGACCGAACTACGTTAGATAATTGTGTATAGCTTCGGCAAGTTTTGTTTAGTAAATTATAGTTTAGTTTTTTACTTCTTATTCTGAATTAAAGCCCGAATAGAGGCTATCCTTTAAGCCCGAGAAGGAGCTGATTTTTATTCTTATTTGATTGAATAAAAGAGTAATTCAGCCCTTCGTCTTAGTTACTTTGAAAGTCTTAGTTGTTTTGAACTCAGCGAGAAGTCGCAACATAGTTGACTAGATGCCTTGACGTTTTGAATGTTTTATCAGACAAAGAGCGAGGTTCCCTACAAGGGACCTGAAGGGGAGCAGCTCTGGAGTGTTTGTTTTGTGCGGGATGTTGCATGAGAATATTTTAGGATAATTTTTCTTTCATAAACAAACACTGAATGACTTACTTATTTTTAGCAAACCAGTTATTTTATATTCAATAATTTCATTGTCTTTCTTCTTTTCCGTTTTCCTGCCAGAATTAAAATTTTACTTCGCGCGTATTCAAATCCGATAGAAAGAGACCGTATATAAAGAAGATTGTTTTGTAGCATTTCCCTTATTTTACGTAACAAATTTATTTTAAGTTCGATATCTTTCTTGAACTCCTCAACTTCCCCTAGAATTTTCTCCCCAGGATGTAAATATTAAAGTTAAGTGAAGTGAGTATTTAAAAGGGTGAATCTCTGAGTTTATTCAGAGCGTGTTTTCGCTAGCCAGCGCACGTTTCGTTGCTATCTCGCTGTTACGCCAGCAAGCCTTTTCATGGACCTTATAAGAGACAGACTAACCCAGTGAGCGGAGTGTCTGTCCCCCACATGTCCGCAAGAAGGAGCAGGGACGATCTGGTATACTTTAAAACTGAAACCTATGGGGTTTGTATCACATAACTGTTTTTAATTATTAAATGTGATACGTTGTATAAGTGATGACATTACGAAAGTCACACGTGTTTCAAGCAAGATTTAATACATCTCATGAAAGTACATTTTACTTTTTTTGTGCATTTTTTCACGCGTAATTCTTGTATAAACATTTTTACTTTGGTAAAACGTAAAAACACTCTACACAAAATTTATGCATTTTCAGGCAGTGGTTTTTAAAATTATTATAACATTACATGACGATTATTTATTTGATTATATGATCATTAATTATTAACATTACAAAATGATCATAAGAAACTTAAAAAACTTTTAAAAAATAAAAAGTTAACATAAAATAAAATCTGGAAGCACTCAGATTTTATGCTACGCCCAAAGGGACGTTTTTTAATGTTTTATGTGTCACCTATTGAATATCATGTTCTTCGACGTAAACCGCATAAAATTCAATTCAACAGCAATATCACAAATTACTTGAAAACAGCATATCTGTAGAATTTCCGCCCCGAAGATAAAAATGTTATTTTCCGTACAGTGCTGCCATTGCTCGCTTTGAACTTTGAAGATTTTTTTTCACCTCATTAAAGATAATGAAATGAATCTCCTTTTATTGCAGTAATTTAAAATACACCCCAAACTCATCTATCGTGACACCATTTTTCCATTTTTTCTGGATAAATGCTTCTCAAAGAATTCTGCGTTCGACGATATGTCATGGAGAAAAACGATGAAAATAATGTTTGTCCGCCTTTCCGAGATTCAAATTAGCATTAATAATTTTGTTTACAGTTGACGCTCAGCAGTTTAATGATTTTCAAGTTTTTTTTTTTTTTTTGGCGGATTTTCTTTTTAACATTGCGATCTTACTTTATCAGGACTTCTGCTTCTTCTAGTTGATTTTGGAAACATGACTGGAGTCCTGAGTAGGAACAGAGAGCTTACTAAAAGCTATGTTCGCGCGTGTGTAGAAGATACAACAAAGATAAGAAGGGTTACAATTAACCTTCATTTGCTTATCGATTTTACAAACGTTCCCGAACTTCGAGATACAGAGACCAACTACTTGTGGTCAGAACGTGACCACTAACTAACTAAAATTTAAATAAGAGCTAACTTTTAATATTTGACACAGATGACTAGCAGTAAGACTGGCCTTTTAAATGACTACGCCTTTAGTACGCAAACTGCGGAAAACTACAATACGTCTTTAACTTTCAAGAGGGTTAAACGTCTGGCATTAAAGGCGGACAGTAACTGATGGCAATCTCGCGTGAAGACTCGTAGCAACAGAGCTCTCTCTCCTTCCTTCTGCTCTCCTCTTGGCAAAAGGCCACCACTTAAATACTTAAGCGTTAGCAAGTACAATTTGCATAAACATATTCACGCGTTCATTCTGGCCGGAAGTGGAAAATAAGAGATGATAGTAAAGTTTTAAAATAAAATAAACGTTAGTTAAAGGTTCAACGTTTCAAAGGTTTTTTCATTTGAAGCCAAACTTTGACTTTTTTTTTTCCCTTTTTTATTAAAAAAATGCTATTTTGCATGAAACCAAAACCGTCAAGTAGGAGACGATAACTTATACTTTCAAAAACATAGTTGCAGTTAAAAATCATTTCCATGATATTCAATTCCTCGACTTCCCAAATGTTCTTTGTGAGAAATCTGTTGCCATTCATGGAAATATAATGAATATCAATATGATTTTACTTTTATCAGACCGCAAATGGAGTGGCGGCTCAGAATCCCAGGTTGTTCCGAATTTTTAACTACTTAGAAATAATTTATTTTTACATTTGTGCAACTTAAAGGAAAACTTAAACCTTTTATTTTTAACAATCCCGTGTCTACTGTTTTTTTTTAAAAAGTAGTATGTGCATTTTGGAATTTAATTTATTGCATTTTAATTTACACGAAACTTCCCGTCGGCAACTCCTGCGGCTGAAAATTCTTACTATAAAAAATTTAAAATGTGCAACACTTCTAATAAATGTAGCTAGATTAATTTTACTGTCAAGGTAGTATTTAATATTTACAGAGATGTAAAACTGCTTTTATTGTTTTCAAATCTCTTTATACTCAATTAATAAAGGGCGGTTTAAATTGGAATTTAATTAGAAATAAAAAATAACATCTTACGCAGGGAACTTGTGTTTGTTAAAAAAATGGCAATAAACTGAAGCGTGAAAGATAAAAATATTTTATGTCGTGCAGTGGCAAGACAGTTCTTTTAAATCGCTGAGTTTGTCTATACAACTCGAAGGCGAAATGTATCGCCTTTTGCCTAGATGCAACGCTATTCTTTTATAATACGGATTTTTCTTTATTAGATTTGAAACATAAATAACTTAAGCTCTACAGAGTGGCAACACATCGCATTTTAATCTCCAGGTTTGGAGGACTTTTTGGATATATTTAATAGGTCTCAGTGCTGCCGTTTTTTTCGCAATGTGAGGAAAATAAATACAGGATCCTCATTTATTTAATAACAGACGCGGACACAAAAGTTCTTCTCTTGTTAGTTCTAGTTAAATTAATAAACACATCTTATAACCAGTGTCGTAGTATCGAATGCCTACTGTATTTGCTCCAAAGCGAATACGCTGAGTGACTGTGTAAGGCATATTTTAATTTTATAACAGTTATTTTAATTTAATTCTGCTTCCTATCTTTCCTCGTTTCAACTTACAACTCCCTACCAGAATGAGATTTTAGAATCGAGTTGAATGCAAATCAGTGAGAAGTAGTATTTAAGGAAGGTTCAACTTACTTAGAGAGGTAGGAACCCTGAGTAGCGCGTCTTTGCCTTCGGCCTATGTCTCTTTAGCTGTTAAGCTCCGCCATATACTACGTGCATTTTCATAGTCGCGAACTAGATTAGATTACTACATTAGATTTGTGTTAGCTTCGGCTAAGTCTCCCTTACTTAGATATAGTTAGTTCTTATTTCTTATTTTTAAGCCGAAGTGGAGGCTTTGTTGTAAGCCCCAATAAGGGGCCAACTGTTCATCTTCTTTTGAGTGAAAGAAAGGGTAGTTAACCCATCTTGAGTTTACGATTCCTTTTATTTGAACTAAGCGATAAGTCGCTTAACAGTTCACTTGGTTACTGGACATTTACTTTACAAGGTATTTTTTCCGCTTTCTTAGTATTCCTTTGGGTCAGCAGACTTGGCGCGTGTTCGAGGGGTCCGTGGTTCGAGTCCCGGCGTGGACATTGCTTATTTTTCATCTCTCCTGCTTTCAAAAAAATAATCTAATGTCTCTGCGGTGGCTCCCGAACTAAAAATGTGGTGGATGATGATTCTCCACCACCAGGATTTGGCAGTTGGTCTCCTAATCCCCATTCGTTCTTTAAAAGAGGGAGTATATAAGGTATTTCTGCCGCCATTTTAGCATGTCTTCGTGGTGTAGTGGTTATCACGCTCGGCGCGTATTCGAGAGGTCCGTGGTTCGAGTCCCGGCCAGGGCATTGCTCATTACTTCAGCTTCCTGATATCGCAAATGACCTAATAAATCTACAATGGCACCCGAACTAAAAAAGCGCTGGTGAATGCTAATTCTATACCACCAAGGTTTGGCGATTGGGTCTTCGAATTCTCAGTCGCCCATTAAAAGGCGGAGTATAGTATATAAGGTAGTTCTACCTCCTTCTTAGCATGCCTTCGTAGTGTGGTGGTCAGCACGCCCGGTGCGCATTCGAGAGGTCCTGAGTCCCGGCGATTGTATTGCTCATTTTTCACGTTTCCAGCTTCAAAATACCTGATGTGTGTACAACTTAATATAATAAGAGTAAGGAAATATACAGCTGGTTATTCATCAACTGAGCAGATTTCAGAAGGTGTTCACTTTTAAGATTGCAATTTTACTGTCAATAATTAACTCACCTACGCAGAATCCGTTCTTATCCCCAGTTCTGTAACCGCAAACGCATTCCTTGGTACCGTTCGTCGTCCTGCATCCAAAGCCATAAACACCACATTGGCAATCTGAAAATGATTAAGCGAATTACTTGATTGATAGACACAATCTTCATGTAAAACACTTCCCTCTGCCCACCCCTCAATGACTAAACACTCGCTCTTTAAGCTGAGAAAAGCAAATTCCCCATCGTTTAGCCATTTAAACTCGGTGGAACGCTGTTTGGACACACAAGAATGCCTAGCCACAGTACCTTGACACACTTCTATGGCAAGTTTCTGAATTGTGCCCAAAATAACTACAGTGATACTTATAATTTATGGATATATAAGCAGAACATAAATGACACATATCTGTGGAAGGCAATCTTAAGACATAAAAATACAAAAACGATTCATACAGAATAAAATGAACAAAAGTACATGGAGTTTCGGTAATAATACTCGAGTTTAAAATGGGCATAGGTCTATTTTAGTTGTAGGGATTTATATTTATTTTAAATGACCAGTTAAATTTAATTTTAAGTTACTTTCCTATAAGCCTTCATTCCTCTAATTGTCAGTGCCAGAGTATTTAAATTTGGTAGCGCGCGTAAGAAATGTTAATTCTACCAGTGGGAGAATAAGTTTAAATATCGACGTTCCAGTAAGGAAAGTTAGAGAGAGTCCGGGAAATCTCTGTGCGTGGTTATACTCAAGCTTCCGCTTAGCAGTTATTGCCGGTTAGACGTGGCTTAACAGCTATTATCTTGCTGCCCCTAAACTCATCTCCGCGCAGTACGATACAGGATTGTATGAGCCCTGTATTTTAATTCTACTACTTGTAAATATCTTCAAATTTTAAGTTTGATTCTACTGTTTCAGTTACCGCCCAAGTTGAGGCGTAGCATGTTAGCGTCAAGTTGACGCATTGTAAATAATTTAAAGAGTTTAATAAATTGAAGTTTTAACCCTTTTTCGGTGAAATCACTATTTCTGCAGATTCTACGCAACAGATAGACAGTAGAACCTTACAAGTTGTTATTGTCTTTAAATTCATAGTTCAGTATTATTAATATTTCTTAATATTAAATGAAAGTTTCTTTCCCGGTGGTAATAGAATGTTCTGAGCTGATCAATACAATATCAGGAACAATACAATTCAAAAGTTTTGTAATCTCGAATTTGGGAGAACAGATGAATTTAGAGGGTGAGAACCAAATCTAGAATGTTAATTTTGAGGTCGTCGAATATTTTTCAAAGTAGCTACCGTATTTGTTATATCTTACACACACACAAACATATATGGTATATATATGTATATATATACCGAATGTGTCAACCGGCTCGGTGAGGTCAATTTGTTGTTTGTTATATGATGGTAAATTGAGCATTTTTTTGCTTTAAAAGTGCTTGAATTGTGTTTCTATGTTCCGGTTAAGGTTTTTATGCCTTTCAGTAATTTGTAGGCAGGCAATAGTTGTAAAATTATCAACAATGTGAAATTTGTTTAATTGGTGCTAACCCTAAAGAAGACGCCATTTGCTTACAGTTGAAACTCTTAGTAGAATAGCGAATTAAGTCAGTTGATGCGCTAACTTCAGTGTCTTTTTGTTCAGTGGGCCAAAAGTTACCTTTCAATTTTGTGCACGCAAAAATTAGGTCATCTTGCCCGTTGGTAGAATTGCTTGTTTTGGCGTAGAAACCTTAATTTTAATATTAAATGTTTTTAATTAACTGTGTTTAACTCTACTTAGTATTTTACGTTTTTCTGTATTTTACAATTTTTAACGAAGATGCTTTGAGGTTTTATGTACTTTTGCCTTGCTTCGAAGAGAGAACTATTTGAATGAATGAGAAATATATCTCTAATGAAAATAGAGGAAATAAGTTTAAATGAAATGCAGAAAAAGATGTGGATAATTTAGTATGCCGTACAAGGTATTCAAGTGGTGTTCACATCAGACTTTTTTTAACGTTATTTTTACCTATATTTTTCTCTTCGATGGCAGTAATCATGCGAATACGTTTTCTCGGCAAAGTTTAGACAAGTTCCAGAGTGGGTTTTAAAGAGAAATACTCACTATTGCGTCAAGACGTCTTACCTTTGCAAGTTTTGGTGTCGTAATCAAATTGCAAATTTTTATTAGGACATGCGCAGTAGGCTCTACCGAACATGCCGCCTGCGTAAGAACACTTGATACTGGTGTCACTGCCACAGTCTAATTTTTTGTTTTCGCAGTCATCAATCAGATGGCATTTGTCACCACTCGTGCCAATGAAGCACTTGCAATGTTTTGGTTTGCCGTTCTCTTCCACACAGTACCCGTACACGCAGTCAGTGTCATTTGTGCAGGTTGCTGAAAATAAAAACATTAAAACTGTTAAATTTACAGAGGTTTACATCTAATACATTTCAACGCTGCAAAAAAAAAAAAAAAAAAAAAATGAGACATTTGTATAGCTCTCGCTCTACTGGGCTGATTAAGGAATTTCAAATTGCGTTTTTCATATCTCGAAAGAGCGAACTTAGGATATGTATTAGATTTGTATATAGCGTTGTTCTGATATACAGAGGCTGTTCGCACATTTTTTAGACGATGTATATTGTATTCACAAAACTAAATTACATAAAATTCTTGTGTTTTAAATGTTCTATTTGATATCCCGTATTCTGAACTATCTTTCGACACCGCAGTTTCCAGGATAATAATGCCTTTTGAGGTGTCAGAAGAGGTATTCTATTCCATTCCTCCCGAACAGCTTTCCAGAGTCCTGTTAGGGTTTTGGGACAATGTTTGGATAATGCAGTTTTTAAAAGTCCGAAAGCACAAAAATCCATAGGTGACACATCGGGAGATTTAGTAGGGATATCAGTGAAGGGTATGGCCTTGATACCAGATTTTTGTTCCATTTCTTTTAGGAAATTTACAGTGGATTTTCATGTGTGACTGCTAGCTTTGTCCTGATGGAGTCTCACAGATGAATGGCACTGTGGGTAAAGCGATGGTATTTTATTCAGAAAAATGGGCGATAAAATATGTTCCTGATAGTATTTGGAGTTAATCTTGACATTTTGTTTGCACTCTATTTATTTTTAACTTGAAATTATAAGAAAAAACAGCAACAATCATGAATCCCTAGAAAAACTTTCTTTCGATTCTTTGAACCATGTACTTAACTTTCTTTCTTCCTTTTATGATAATAAATGGCTCCTTTATCGTTACAATCATTTAAATACACCCATGCTTCATCTATTGTGACAATTGTTTTCCATTTTTCTTTGGATAAGTGTTTCTCATACAGAATTCTGCATCGTGTCCTGCGTCGAGCGATATGCTTTGGAAGAAGACAATGCACATTGCGTTTTCTCGCTTTCTTAAGATTTAAATCAACGTTTATCATTTTGTTTACAGTGGAAACCGAGCATTTTAATGATTTTGCAACTGTCCTTTGACTAGGGGGATTTTCTTTTAACATTAAACAACGTACCTTTGCAATAGTTGAAGATGTCCGTTTTTTCCTTGGATACTTGTTTGGAATTTTTTTCTTACTTGAGGCTCAAATTTGACATTTTTTTCCTTTCTTGTTGATGATATTACCTATCGACGCTTTAGATATCACAAAACCATGACTCTTACATCGTTTTTGGATAACGGAGTATGCATATTTCTCTTCGGAAAGAGCGTCAATGTAGCCTTCGAACCACTGCTTTGTTAAATTCGCCATTTTGAATAAGAACAAAACTTTCAAGCCACAGACGATAATTTTGACTTTTAATAACATAGTGCAATTGCAATTACTTCTTTTGCGGCAAGCGATTTTTTATTACCGCTTACCAAAATCGTCTAAAAAAATGTGCGAACAGCCTCTGTAGTTATTTTGACACAAAATAGGACTTTTTCCGAAATGACATGCCAATTTTTTTTCCGTATTTCTAATCTACGACTCGTAATATGCCAAACTAACAAGTTTTGTAAAAATCGCACGAGTAATTTTTAAAAAATGAACTCCTAAAAATTTAGCTCCTCAATGTTAATTGAATTTGATATACATTTATTAATATCACTCTTTTTTTATTAAGTTTACTTAATTCCCTCTTTCTTATTTCGAAAATTAGGTTCATCACAAATAGAATTCGCCCATTTTCTATGATTTATCTTTAAAATTTGTATTTTTAAATAATTTTTATATATTTTCCTAAAATAATTTTGATTTATAACCTTTGATTAATAATCTTCTTAAAGTAGATGTTGAATCATTAAATCATATGGAAAAGATGGAAGACTATTCTGAAACTGAAGAAGGATATTTTCTTCCTCATCATGGCGTGCTGAAACCTGATAGTAAAACAACAAAATTACGCGTCGTGTTCGATGCGAGTGCCAAAACTACTAATGGTTGTTCATTGAACGACATATTATGTAAAGGTGGAATGATTCAAGAGGAACTTTTTTCCATCATGATACGGTTTAGAAAACACATTTATGCATTTACTGCCGATATCGAGAAGATGTTTCGACAGATTGAAATATTGCCATCGCAGACGAAATATCAAAAAATACTTTGGAAAGAAGATGAAGATAAGCCTATAGAAATATACAGACTCAAAACGGTAACTTATGGCATAGCATGTGCTCCATATTTGGGACAAAGGACGCTTCAACAGTTAGCGAAGGATGAAGAAAATTATTTTCCTGTAGCATCGAAAGTGGTCTTGGAAGATTTCTATGTAGACGACTGCCTTACGGGATCTTTGAATTTGAAAGAATGCATCAAGATCCAGCAATATTTGACAAAATTGCTTCAAAGAGGAGGAATGAAGCTACACAAGTGGCGTTCTAGTTTTGATTCGCAGAACTCCAATTTACAGAATTTTTCATTTGATCGCAATAGTAATATATCTGTGAAGACGTTAGGTATGTTGTGGAATAATAAGAAGGATATATTTCACTATAAAGTTACTGTTAATGAAAAGCTTGATGTTACGAAAAGAGATGTTTTATCTCAGATAGCGCGATTATATGATCCTTTAGGCCTACTCGGTCCTATTATTAGCAAGGCAAAGATTTCATGCAAGCACTTTGGTTGCTTAAGCTAGATTGGGCGGAACAGTTACCACCACCTATTGCCAATGAATGGAATTTAGTCATTAAAACTCTTCATAGTATAGAAAATATTCAAGTACCTCGTTGCATCTTAAAAGAGAGTTTTAAACTATCATAAAATATATGTTTGTATTTTTGTTTGTATGGTAACAAAGGCAATCCATCTAGAGATTGTCAATGATTTAACCGCAGAAGCATTCATTGCTTGTCTGAAGAGGTTCTTTGCCCGACGAGGTAAACCAGAAAAAATATTTAGTGACAATGCAAAAAACTTTGTTAGCGCAAATGCAGAAATTAAAAAATTAATGAGTATTTTTATAAAGCAGAGTGTGAGTTGTCTCTGTCAAAACCAAAAACGGTATTTATAAACGAGCAGTTACTAAAATTGCTGTACTGCCAATTGAGAAATAATGTATAAATTTTTATGTTTATTTGAAAGTTTGAATTGTAATCTATTATATTTGTTTTTTTTTCACATTGTAATTACATGTATTATAATTTGTGCATTAATTTACAGTGTATAATTTGTATTGTATGAACATTTATTATTTTCTTTAAATTTTACTTATTGTATTGAAACTAATATTTCAACGCCGGGCGGGATGTTCGGTGCCTGAAAAGAGCATTGCTTGGCAGCGTTGTTTTACGCCAAGCACAGTTTGGTTTTTAGTGTAACCCTAAAGTCATTACATTTTTTGCTGATTAGTATCTATGCAGATTGTCTTGATGTAAGAGCATATGGTTGCTCGCTCTTAGCTAAGTTACATAGGTAACTATAAGCACATGCGTGTGCTAGTATTCAATAATATTGTTTTGTTAAAATAAATTTGTTATTGTTAATATTGCAGTCCATTTACTGAAGCTAAGTTTCATTAAATAAGTTTGAGCTATCTTCGGCAAGAACAGTTTGCTTGGCGTAAAACAACGCTGCCAAGCAATACTCTTTTCAGGCACCGAACAGATGTATTTCTAAGCAAGCAAACCTGGAAAAAAATTAGAGTTTTTTTATCCGAAATTTCCTGAGATATACGTGAATTTATGCATTTGCGCGCTTTAAAATTTGGCACATTTCTTAAAAGCGATAATAACACAAATGTGGTTTACGCAATTTGTTAAAATTATGTGAAAGTATGAACGATAACTTTTTTACGCACTTCTGGTATGAAAAAAAAGGAAAGGAAAATAGGATGCTATAAATTAAGAAGTTCGCAGAGCGGATTATTCTTGGCGCAAAATGCAAAAAATTTGCGAAGATAAATTTTTAAATTTCTCACCAAAAATTACAAAATGTTATATTTAGGCATAATTTGAGTCGTTGAATTCTAAATTTTTGAATTTCTCCCTAAATTTCGCACCAAATTTTACTACATTTAATATTTAGGCGTAATTTGAGTCATAGAATCGAAATTTGGAAAAAACAAAACTAGCATGTCATTTCAGAAAAAGTCCGATTTTGTGTCAAAATACCTATATTAGAACAGTGCTATATGTAAATCTAATACCCATCCTAAGTCGCGCCGTCGAGACATGAAGAACGCAATTTGAATTTTGTCTATCAGCTCAATAGAACGGGAGATATAGAACTGTCTCATTTTTTCCCTCAGTGTATACATTTAAGAATACTTTTCTTTAGTCTAATATTTACTATATTCGTTTAAATTCCAAACAGTAATTGCTAAAAGATCATAATTAGCTTAAAGCATAGAAAGACACACAAAAACTCAGCTGTCAAGAAGGGCGTGTAGACATATATGAAAACGCTGTTATAAGGGTTCTTTCCAATGTGTATAGTGAAGTTTGATTTCAAAGACAGACGATCTTATAATGGAAATGCAGATAGATTAATATTTGCCATGAAAATACCCCATCACAGTAACTGAAAATCAGTATTAATTGGCAGTTAGAAGAAGCACAGGAGAGAAACATTACTCATATTATAATTTATAAAGCTCCATCTTAAAGACTCTCGTGTTTTTAGGTAACATAAACTAACGAAATTTAAATAAGACTACACAACAAAAACGTTAGAAGAAGGGTGTACAGGACCTTTTATTCAATCACATATAGTTGAACAGATGGCTCCACTTGGGCTTTCATAAAGCCAACAGTTCTGACTTAACTCAAACAGGTAATGATGGACTTAAAATAAAATGTAATTAAACAAGCTTAATGGCTCACAGGATAACTTAACACGCAGAAAGGCTCTGACTCGTAGAAGTCGGCAGAACCAAGCCTAATGGTTAGAAGCACTCAATGGCACAGTTTCAAATTGCTAATAATTCAGAGTGACAACGTGGCCTAAAAGCAGACATAACACGCTCTAAAATCACCTTGAAAAAGCTTCGCTTAAAAGCACTTCTTTCTACCTTAATTTGATTGCACGCTCGCTATCTGATTTAGTATTCTGGCAGGAAAGCGTGAGTGGAAACGAGACTAAAATGAAAGTTGCCCAAATTAACCCAAATTAGTCAAATTAAAAAATTAGTCAAACTAAAAAAACCCTCACAATCATATTGGGAAGCAACACTAAGTCTAAACTCTAGAAAACTAAAGTAAATTATTGCTATGTGTTCTTAGAACAGAGAACGTAAGAAGACCAAACAGAGAACGTAAAAAGAGTGTAACAGACCCTTTTATCAAGGAAAAAAGAGACAAAATTCAAATAGCTGAACAAAAGGAACTTCTTGTGCTTGCAAAACCAACCAGCATTTATGGCGTACATCAAAAATAAGCAACTACTAATTAAGAATAAGTCTAACTTAGATAAACTAATTTAAATCACAACTTAGCCCAACGGTTAAACAGAAATTATTATCGCCCAAGTTGGCTCAAACCTGTACCCGCATGGCAAGCATTACTGGAAAGAATAAAGCAAAGCCGAACACAGTAGTCAAACATTCTAAAACCTCCTTTTGAATACAGAATTTGAATACGCGTGAATTAAAATTATGATTCTGGCAGGAAAACGGAAAAGGAGAATGACGATAAAGATACTTAACGCAAAATAACAGGTTAAATAAAAGAAATAAATACCTTACAAATTAACTGGAAAGAGAAACAGTACTAAGAATTTAATAATTATGTAGCTTTAAACAACTAAAACTGGAAAGTAAATTCATTTATTAAATAAATTAAATCAGTACTCAAAATATTAAGAATACATTGTAAGCAAATGACCAATAAACATCATTTCAAAAGAAGAAATTAGGCTAAATGTGACATGATGTATATGGTAATTATGACATGTTTACATTAGAAGTTCTAAAATATCATTGACCTTTTCACTTCACACTCATGTAAAACAAAATCGTCTAGATCATTTTTGTGGTTTTAGCAGTTTTATTTGGCAGATATTGCTTGTTGCCATTGCTCTTGTTCGATTGCTCTTGTTCCATGCATTTTTCTTTTCATTTTTACTTTCTTATACAAGTAAAAGAAGTATTGTAATGGTAAGCACGCACACACGTATATATATATCTCCCATAACTCAAAAACTAGTAGCCTCTGAACGATGAAATTTTGTGTATAGGACAGCTATAATACGTAATTGTGCACCACCCTTTTTGTTGTAGTCTGACGCACCAAACGTATGCGCGCACACACACACACATATATATGCATATATATATTACATATATATCTATATATATACGGGTGACTGAGTGT
>KK116963.1:0-13238 GCA_000611955.2 Stegodyphus mimosarum
CTTGGTACCTTTCGAATGATATTTTTTATTTAAGAATTTTCATCTATTTTCTATGAATAATAAATATTAAGTGGTTTTATAAGATAAAATGATTTTGAGCTGAAAAAAAATTTTTCTTCTAGTAATTTTTTTTAAGAATTAAAAGTTCCTTCTTCTTCCACAATTTTGAATGTTTTTGCCCCAAATTTTTTATTACATATGTTAGAGTGTTCTTAATAACTTTAAGGATCGATTTTGCGATTAATGAATTAGTTTCCAAGAAAAAAAAATAAAAAGCACATTTTTATGTAAAAACTTTAAAAAAAAAATTTAAAAAAAAAGATGATCTCAATCACATTTTCACTTCCAATAATATTTCTTTTCACTATTTTGCAAAACGCATCCTTGTTTCTGTTAAGAATATAATTTTAAATAAGCAGTAAAAATATTAAATAATTTAGTCTATATCTGTAGGAGTTTTGGGAATTTAAGTAAAAGAATATTCTGAAAAAATGGAAACTAAGAAAAAGAGTTAAAAGAACGTAAACTGTCTAAATGGTCATTAAATCATTTCAAATTTCTTAAAAATTTTATTACTGAATTTCAATACATATGTATATAAAATAAAACCTACTAATGTTTAATTGGTTAATATAAATATAAATTACAAGCTTTTGTTTAAAACCTCATCTGGCTAGAAATATTGAAAAAAAAATCCTAATATACAAGTAGAATTTTTCTTTACCTGTTTTTGTTTTTTAATACACGTTCAAAACAATTTCAATACATGAATCAATTATAATATATTTTCTAAAACACTAATAATTAATGTTAATAATATTAATTTGTCGTTTCATTCATTTTTTCAAAAAGCAAAATTTGAAATTTTAACAAATATAAAACATTGTATTTGAAACCACTCAGCAGCATATGTGATTTCCTTTCTTCTTTTAGCCATTACTCCTCCCATATAAATTAGGTGTATTTTAATTAATTAAAGAGTTTAATGCTTGTTCAGCACTATTTTAATAATACTACAGTAAGGAACTTAATCACTTTCATTACACCACTTCTTTCTGTTCGAGTCGTATCGCAAATAATTTCAATTTTTGAAGAAGCATAGCAAAGTTGACTGATAATACACATAGAAATATTTGCTGACCTCAATATATATATATATATAAACTTGCCATTTTAAAGGTGAAGAAATTTTTTTCCCAGCTTCACGTTGTATATTTAAATAAATTAGTTTATAAACATGAACCGAGTTTCCTGATACTTGCAGTCACATTTAATTACACTCTATTTTATTTACACTGATTTTTTAATAACTTACTGAAAAAAATTAAGAAGTTAAAGAAAAAAAAGAATAATCTGAAAAGTTTCCGATTTTAAATTACGTCCAAAGCGGCGTTTTTCAAACATTTTGTATGCTACTTTTATTTATTGAATACCATGTTCTTCGCACTTAAACCATAAAATTCAGTTAAAGAACAATATCGCAAAATAATTTTATTAAACTGAGCTTATCTTTAGAATTTTCTACACACAGACTCACGCGCTGCAGATAAAAAAATTTTTTTTTTTCTGTACAACGTTCCCATTGCCCGCTTCGAAATCCTCGAGTTTGTTAATCAAAAATTCGTTAAAGTTTTACAACATATGAAATCGTTCATAAAACAAATTCCAAATTTCAAATTTGGTCTTCCGGATGCCTATATACGCAGCAGGATGACGGCATTCAAAATTCGATGGCTTTAGGTATCGTCGTTTTATCACAATGCGAGCAACATACATACATTTCTGCACATTCTTCATCATTTAACTTCTTTAAATATAATACAGGCCTGCAATATTTTGTGGCAACAGTTTGAAAAGTGAGACAGACTTTTAATCTTTCCGACGCAAAATCGCAAAACGAAAACAATAGTCCTTCAGGGACAAAGCCCCTTCGGACTAAAAACTGGGCAGCTCGCTCTAAACTCGTCCTCCGAAGAAGATTCTCTGCCCTCGTCAGCAGGGTCATCTCGACCTCTATTCTGAATAGATTCAACACAATAGCTAGAATAAAATATGATACAATTAAAAGTATTGTTTTAATGATTTTATGAATCGAGATTTTCCATCTTTCTAAAACATTGAATCACTTATTCATTTAAAATAAACAATTTTATATAATTTTAACATAAATTCACAGTTGTGAAACCCATTATTCCTTATTACATAATCTTTCGAACTAAATTACATAAGTAATTACAAATATACAATTCAACTCAATTACTAATTTAGAAATTTACTACGCAATCAATCTACTTCAAAATATTCATATCCGATTAGATTATTTAAAATTTTTATAATTTCTAACCTGGATTTTTCTTTCATAAATAAATAATTTATATTTTCTTTTGAGATATTTAAAAAATATTCTTCTCTAAGAGGAGACTGTCTGTGTACACTCAGACAAATAGTGTATAAAGTCTTCAACACATTGCATAAGTTTGTAAGGTTTTAGTTAAACTAACAAAGTTTTATTTTAATTTAAATCTTTCTATCTCTTCTCGTGTTTCAGCTTCCCGTTAGAAGAAGCGCGCGTTTTCAGCGTTATGCTAATTTGAAGTGGAGCCAAGTGCTATTTAAGCAAGTGGTAGAAACTTCTCAGTGTGAGAGAGCTTTTAGTCTCAGATCACGGTCATTCTGTTCGACGTTCGCCTGACCAGCTAGCAGATGATTTCTAAAGCCATAGTGCTTGCTACGTGATTTCTTATTGGAATAAATCCAAGTGCGCTAGTATTAGTAAATCTTGCTACGCACCATTTAGTTAGAGGCCAACTCCGCGTATAGCTCTGTGAGCAAAGAGTAATTTAATTTCTATTTAGCTTTAGTTTAAATTTATCTGATTGTTCATTTAGATCCAAGTGTGGTCTTTTACTTTCTGTATCCCTTACGAGTTGGGAAGTGGTTGTAAATAATTTTGATTTAATAAAAGAGGATTTTAAATCCCTTTCAAGTGCAGTTATTCTACCACTTAATCACAGTATCTACCACCAGAACATAGCTGCATTCAGCTCCCTGTCCCAGATCAGGACTTAAGGACTTTAAGGAGTTTCACAAAGATGTTTGCCAAGACTATGCACAGAACACTCAGTCCTGACAAGTTATTTTAAAGTAACGAATTAAAAGTTTAGTAAGTAATAACTAATAATGATATGATAAATAATTCAGTATCAAGTAAAAATTGTGCATGCCAAAATGCGAATTTAGACGAAATTGGGCTTTCAACTAATGTTTATTTTGTAAAAAAAAAAAAGGGGGGGAGGGGGACTCCGATTATATTTGAGTTTCGTCTAAATTTATAAACGTGTGATATCTAAAACGAAGCTATTCTTGCTTAACAACATTAAAATTTGAGGACTAGAATTAAAATATTTTAACGGATGTACACAAAGGTGGGTGCTAGTGATAGCTGTTATTAATTATGCTAAAGATATAAATTTAATAATATTTTGAAATAGATAAATTAAACTCCTCCAAACATCTCAGTTTACTATAGGTGATATGAATGCTATTATATTATAATTATATACTATTATAATTAAAAACTTAAATGTAAAATATTATGCTGCATAGATGGATAATTTACAGAATCTGCATTTTTCTAGACCATTATTAAATCTGTTAGATCGCGATAACTGAATGGTGATTTGATCATGTGATATAACGTGATGCAAAATTAAAGACTAGGTAATAGACGTTCAGAAGCCAATGAATAAGTACAAGATGCGCTCATAAAGTTATAAGGTATTTCTCCCGCCTTCTTCGCATGCCTTCGTGGTGTAGTGGTCAGTACGCTGGGCATATATTCCAGAGGTTAATGGTTCGAGTCCCGGCGAAGGCGTTGCTCATTTTTCAGCTCCCCTGCTTTCAAAAATACCTTATGACAGTGGCGCCCGAACTAAAAGGTGGTGGATGATGATTCTCCACCACCACGATTTGGCGACTGGAGCCCCTAACGCCCAGTTGCCCTCTAAAAGGGGAGTATATAAGGTATTTCTCCCGCCTTCTTCGCATGCCTTCGTGGTGTAGTGGTCAGCACGCTCGACGCGTAACCGAGAGGTCCATGGTTGGATTCTCGATTGCTCATTTTTTATCTCTACTCCTTCGAAATAACCTAACGTCTCTACAAAGTAACCGGACAAATTAAACAACTGAACGATGAAATAAAATATATGATGTAAATGCATCATATGACTTCCTTCTACAGCCTATTAAATTATAAATTTACACACATTTTGTTGCACTGCATTGAAACTTATTTCCTCCAGTTTCATGAAAGATATATTTCTAATTCAATCAATTACGTTCCCACTTTGCGACAAGACAAAAATACGTAAAAATGTAAAACATCTTCATTAAAAAGTATAAAGTACAGAAAAATCTAAAACACTAAATACAGTTTAAAAAAATAGCATTAAATTTAGTGTTCCTACGCAAAAGCCAGCAATTTGGCCAGCGGGCAAGAAGATAAAATTTTCAGTTAATCGAAAGTTATCTTTTGGCCACAATGGGTAAAAAGTCATTGAGTTTGGTGCCCTAAAGGACTTAATTCACTATTCTACTAAGTATTTCAAATTGGCGCCTCGTTAGGCTTAGCGCCAGTTGATTGTTGATAATTCTACAACTGTTGCATGCAGGTTAACTAAAAACATAAACACCTTAACAGGAATATAAGAACAACATTATTCAATCACTTTTAAAGCAAAAAAATGCACAATTTACCAACATATAAGAATAAAAAACTGACCTCATCCAGCGGGGTAACATATATATATATATATATACGTTATGTGACTGTTATGTGACTATCAATAGAATATTGCCATTTTGATCTTTTTGTACATCTCCCATTTTTCTTGCAACTTCTCCTTTTCCCACATTTTTTTAAATATTGAATTATTGGTCTCATATATTATTTTTTCTTTTTAGTCATGTTTTATTGTTAATAATGGTATTTTGAATGATTCTATTTGATATGTAATTTTTGGCACAATAGTGCTTTTACTAATAGTATTTTAGAGCTTTTACTAATAGTATTTCGAATGTACCATAGCTTCTACATTCTTACTTTTTAATTATATATATATATATATATATGAGCGTTTGGTGGGCCGATTGCAACGAAAACGTGATGTGAGCAACTACATGTTATAGCAGTCCCATGTGCAAAATTTCAACGTTCTACGACTACTTGTTTTTTGAGTTATGCGATATAGATACGTATAGACGTCACGAAACAAAATCTATTCTGAATCCATCTTAAACCCATCTTACAATCCATGTTGGAGAAAAGAGTCTTTTATTCTGCCCGTACGTACAGGTGTCACTAAAAAGATCATTCAAATGGATTCGAGAGTGGTCAAAATGGATATTATCCTTGAAACATGACACCCGAAATTTTTCGCGATTACGACACTTCCTTTACTTCGGGCAAGGAAGTTAAAAAAAGGAGGCGTAAATGCATGTTTAGAGATAGTGACATCTCAACCCTACTTAAAGTCAGTTTAAACTGGTTATTTTGTCAAAACTCCGGAGTCATTTTTATTTAATGAGAAGATACTGTGCAAATTTTGCTTAGAAATGGAGCAACACTGTAACATTAAATTTTACTACAAATTAAGTAAATCTGCTAACGAAACATTACAGATGATTCAACCAGTACATGATGATACATCGTTATAACAAACACAACACCGAAGAAGTACAGACCGAAGTACAAGTAGTACAACCGCTTTAAATGTGGGAGCGAAAGCTTTGAAGGTGAATCAAAGGGGACGCCCTTCAGCTTCAGAAAATGACAGAAATGTGGACAAAATTTGTTTTTTGTTAAGGCTGAGAGATATATAACAACTCAGCAACATTCAGACATGCTTGAACAGATTGATTAGTTTCTTAATCAATATTTATTTTCAAGATTGTTTTCACAAGACTTTTTCCCACGACATCATAAGTCTCGGGAAAGGACTGTTGCACTTACTAATCATATTTCGGACGGGAAATTCAAAAATGTGTTTTACGAAGAATGAAATAATAAATTTGCAAAGCTGTCTGATTTGTGCCGACATCATCAAAACCAGTTCGGGAAATCATATTATTGTCGTTTCAAATGGTTGGTCACTTGCAACGTAATGCATTCGTCAGGAATGGCGAAATTCCATACATCATTTAGCCATCTTGTCAGGACTGAGTGTTCGGTGCATATTCTTGGAAAACATCTTCGTGACAGCTTTAAGTTCTGATCTTGAACAGGGAGCTGAATGCAGCTATGTTCTGTGGTAGAATACTGTGAATAAGTGGTAGAAGAACTACACTTCAGAGGGATTTAAAATCCTCTTTTATTAAACCACAATTATGTACAGCCACTTCCCAACTCGGGAGGGATACAGAAAATAATGACCGCCCCTTGGTTCTAAACTGAAAAATCAAATTTAATTTAAACTAAAGCTAATTACAAATTAAGTAGTCGTTGCTCGCAGAGCTATAATGCGAGGTTGGCCTCTAAACTAAATGGTGCGTAGCAAGGTTTAACTAATACTGACGCACTTAGATTTACTTCAATAAGTAATCACGGAACAGCGCTACGGCTTAGAATTTAAATACTAGCTGGCCAGGCGAACGTCGAATAGAGTAACCGTGCTCTGAGACTAAAAGCTCTCTCACACTGAAAGGTTTCTACCTTTCGTTTAAATACTACTTGGCTCCACTTCAAATTAGCATAAAGCTGAAACGCGCGCTTATTCTAACGGGAAGTTGAAATGAGAACAGATAGAAAGAGTCAAATTAAAATAAAACCTTGTTAATTTAACTAAAACCTTACAAGTGTTGTGATTATGAATTCATTATTTCATGTTCGTTATATATCCATTCTCTGCAGATGCAATTTCCGAAAGCATAAGACAAGTCAGTTTTCCGAAATAGCAAAAAGAGCTAACATAGTACACAGTAAATTCACAATATTTATAATCAGTCTGAAAAAAAGCAAAATTTATTTTTAAAATCAGACTAATATATGTTTGGAACAGAGAAATAGAGATACGTATTTTAAATTGAATAATATTATTTTATGAATGCTGCCCTCTTTTCAAAATGTTCATCTTTTGTACCTTTGCATAAAATAATGTTTGTCAGAGAAAGAAGTTTCTTTTCTTATACACGCGTATTAAATTCAGGGACAATACTGAATACCCTTTTTCTTTCATTTAAGGCAACAGAATATTAGAAATGACATAGACATTAACATGGAAATAACATAGCAGTTGCAAAGGAAATGTTTCTTGCAATGTGAAAGAAACAGAATGCAACAAAATTCCAATAATAATAATATACTTACTAGCACACAATGCCTTTATAGTTGAATAGAGATCGCCGTGCTTTGGTTTTTGCACTAAATTCGTGAACTGAGCTATTTATATAATCTAAGAGCTTAAGATTGCTTTTAATATTAACATCACCTTTGAAATATTTTATAATTCCATGAAACAAGAAGCTATCTACAGAACGCTGCAGCTATATTTTTTCGTTTCAAAGAAAACAAACGATAATTTTCACGCTTCCGTGTCACTCATGTGTGTCATTCATCGAAACAAAAACCGTAAGAATCCCATCTAAACGTTATTACACCAAGAGAAAATGATGTCATCGGAATGTATGTCCAATCACAAGTACGGATTTTTCACTGCGCACGTGGAGCAGTACAGAATACTTATATGCAACCTGGACACAATGAAATGGCAGTCAACATTTCCAATCATTACACCGATCAGGGTGACGTTTTTAAAAATTATAAAAATTATCTCCGAGTTAACCCAGAAGTTTCTTATACATGTTATTGCCCCAAAAATATTATAAAATGTGTTAAGTAAAAAGATTTCTGAACTTTTTCCCAAAGCATTGCTCTTCTAAATCATTAATAACGAAAATTCACCGATGTTTATTGTATAAAATTACGCATATGCGAAAGAATATGAATATTATAATAATTATTAAATTCTTTAAGAATTTAATTCTTTAATTCTTCAAGCATTGAATTCTTTAAGAATTTTTCAAATTTCTAGATAACCTTTGAAACACAAATACTTTTGTTAACCTGTACGGTTTTAGTTTAAACTAACAAAGTTTTATTTTAATTTTCCCTTTCCTATGATTTCTTATTTCAACTTCCCGTTAGAATGAGCGCCCGTTTCAGCTTTATGCTAATTTGCAGTGGAGCCAAGTTTTGGTATTTAAAGTTAGCGATTAACTTCTCGGTGTGAGAGAGCTTTTAGTCTCAGATCACTGCTGCTCTGTTCGACGTTCGCCTGACTAGCTAGTATTTAAATTCTAAGCCTTAGCGCTGTTACGCTGTTACTTATTGAAGTAAATCTAAGTGCGTTAGTATTAGTTAAATCTTGCTACGCACCCTTTAGCATAGAGGCCAACCTCGCGTTTATAGCTCTGTGAGCAACGACTACTTAAATTTCTATTCAACCTTAGTTTAAATTATTTGATTGTTCAGTTTAGACCCAAGTGCGGTCATTATTTTCTGTTATCCCTCCCGAGTTGGGAAGTGGCTGTAAATAATAGTGGTTTAATAAAAGAGGATTTTAAACCCTTCTTACGTGCACTTCTTCAACCACTTAACCACAGTTTCTACCACAGAACCTAGCTGCATTCAGCTCCCTGTTCAAGATCAGGACTTAGATTACTTCTCGAATATGTTCGCCAAGAGTATGCACCGAACACTCAGTCCTCACAAAGCTAAGTACGTTTGTTCCGATTAGTATTTTAATTCGTTTAAACACTTATAGAGACGTTAGCACTTATAGAGACGTTATTTCGAAGCAGAAGGCAGGACAAATTAGCAATGCCTTTGCCAGGACTCGAACCACGGACCTGCCGAATGTGCTGACCACTACACCACGAAGGCATGGGAGAAATGCCTTGTATACTCAACAGTGATTTTTCAGGCACAAAATTTGATAAGTCGGTAACAAAAGATACCATACCTCTTTGCCTCAAACGCTGTTTAGAAAGAGCTGAAAATTGTAGGTCTTCCGGTAAAAAGAAAAGAAAGCACTGCAATAAACTTTTTTCTCTTTTACGTTTTCTATGTTCTACAACAGGGATGGCCACCCCCCGGCACGCGTGCCAAAGTGGGACACGGCGGAGTTTTAACAGTGACATGCGAAGACTTATTAAATTAAAAGTTTTGAAAAAAATAATAATATCGCTTTCATCAACTCCGTCGATAGTTACAAACATAAACACATTAGAATAAATATAACAATTCAGTTTCTCTACAAGACGTTAACTGTAACCCAACTGAAATCAAAATCAAAATCATTGATCAACAGCAGCATACTAGACTAAAAAGCTAATATATGGAATTTATTTCAATTGCAAGTGATCCAAATTATATTGGATTATATTTCTTCCAACAAGCAATTTTTCAAATTTACACGATTTGGCTGTCAGATATTGTTGTGGGTTTGGATCAACACACGTTTTTTAACAAATGTTTTCTATTATGAACATAATAAAATCAAAATATAGTTCAGAATTAACTGATATGCGCCTAAAAACCCCAATTTTGTTAGCACTTCCAAGAAATAATCCTAATATAAGATGACTTTGTAAAACAATTACATATTCAAAAACCACATTAATTAAGTACTGACGGTTTAATAGTTGTTTAGAATAAAGTCTTTCATATTATTTATTTTTATTTTATACATAACCTAACTGACTGAACCTTTAAAAATTAATGCTAGGATGAACGTTTGTTTTATTTTTTGTTTTTTTAATGTTCACTATCAGACTTACATACAAAATGTACTATTGGTGTAAAAAATGCCCATAATGCACCTATAAATAATATTTTTTGCATCTGTTTATATTTTTAGCACATTGGAAAAGTTGGAAGGTTGGTCACCCTCGTTCTACAAGATGAATAGCAAATTGGTTTCACTGCCAAGTGAGAAAGCTTGTTAAGAAGCTAACTTACAGTTAAACAAAAATGAAATTGTAAATAATTTATGTAGCCCTATTTCTAAATAAAATATCTGATGCGGACACCACGTGACTGTCTTATATATACTATTAATTTATACACAATTTTTGCTGCACTTCATTTAAACCTATTTCCCCGAATTTCGTTAGATATGAATTTCTCATTCTATTAATTCAATTCTCATTTCACGGAAAGGCATATACACTCATGTCCATAAATTAAGGATAATTCGGAGTCACGCGGAAATCGAACTCTAAAATAAATATATCACCTGTAAAATCAATACACCCATCTTCAAGAATCATATGCAAATTTTAGGAAATAACCAGATGACACCGATGGTACGTCACAATGACGACAGTGTAAGAGAGTGATATATCAGGAATACAGGCAAAGAAGTAAAATTGTTCGCAGGCGTTTTATAAGCATTTCAGTGCAATAACTGATAAGTTATGACACAAAGGACGCATTTGGATGATTTTTTACGTGGTAAAATGATCGACCGTCTGGAATGTTGGCGTACCCAACTTGAAGTATCGGACGAACTCGGAATTGCCCAGAGTGTCATCTCCACCCTTGGCAACGATTCCAAGATAATGGTCATGTGAGTAGACGTTACAGCACAGGTCGCCCCAGAGTTACAACGCCGAACGAGGACCGGTATTTGGCAGTTACTGCCAAAAGAAACAGGCGGAGCACAGCCTCAGACCTGTCTCGTCGGCTCTCTTCGGCCACTGGTACGACAATTTCCAGGCAGACCGTGTACAGACGCTTAGGGCAGATTGGTCTATATGCTCGTAGACCTGTCAGATGCGTTCCACTTACTGCAACTCAAAACATCTTCATTAAAAATTGTAAAATACAGGGAAACATGAAACTCCAAATTTTTAATTAAAAATAATTAAAAAAAAACAAATTTCTACAATTAAAATTAGAGTTTCTACGCAAAGCGGGCAAGAAGACGTATTTTTCGGTGCACAAAATTGAAAGTTTAATTTTGGTCCCACTCGGCAGGAAGACACTCAAGCTGATATACAAATTGCTTAGTTCACTATTCTTCTAAAAGTTTCGAGTGCAAACAAATGGCTTGTTAGTCATATACGCTGTCTCACGCGCTGAAGATTAAAAAAAGCTTGATTCCGTACAGAGTTGCAATATGCTTGCTTTGAAATTGTTGAGTTTTTTAATCAAAAATTCGTTAACGTTTCACAAAATATGAAATACATACTAAAACAAATTCTAGATTCCAAATGCGGACTTTCGGGTGTCCATGTTTGGGTGGAGGACTATTTTTTTTTCAAAATAGTCAAAATAGTGGAATACTATGTTTAATGAATCTAGGTACCATTGTTTTTTCCACAGTGCGAGAAACATACGTACACTGCGCAAAAAAATGGGACAGTTCTATATCTCCCGTTCATTTTCAAATGTTCATTATTTACCACATAAATTATGATGAATTGGGATTATTTCAACCTTCCAAATACTCTGAATGTTAGGTTTAGTTTTAAACATGCATAGGTTTAATTTTAAACATACCATCCAACTGAAAAATTGTTTCTTATTGGTTCTTGAATTTTCTAAGTTTTCTTTTTTCATTTCTTTCAGTTAACTTTCAAGATATGTCTTTTACACAATTTTTCAAACATTCATTAAGAAACATTTTGATATTTGCAGCATCTTTCATTAAGACACATTACATCATTCATTTTGAGAAGAATCTCAGGTAATTTTGTAAGAAGTTGATGATGCTTTAAACTTAAGCAGACAAATTACCTCTCCTATTTTTAGGTATCATAGCCTGTAAAAAAATATGCAACTGATATAAATAACATTATTTTCTGTTGGGTATTTTAAACCTCCTCGTTTTACAATATCAGTGTATGTATAATTTGTTTCAATTAACGTTTCATTAGAAATTTCAACTAATAATTTTTTCTCAAAAATATAAAAGTCCGTGGAAGCTAGCAGTTAGTTTTAACATACTTGTACAATAACCAGTGATATACACTGCGCAAAAAAAATGGGACAGTTCTATATCTCCCGTTCTACTGTGTCGACTGACGAAATTCAAATTGCGTTTTTCATGTCTCGAAAGCGTGACTAGATTTATATATAAGCATTATTCTAATATAATTTAATAATATAATATAATTTAATAACAGCCTGATCTTTGTGTATTATATCTCCAAGAAACTTTGTAATTTTGTCGCCAATTTAGGCTAAACTTTCTTCAATAGAAAACTACTTATTACGACAACCCTTTTGCTTTCATCTCTTAATACGTACTTGCATTCCAGTCATTTGATTTTTAAAATTTTAAGGCAAGTTAGTTAATTTTTGTTTACTAGTTTGATTTTTAAATTTCTTTCTTACTACAGTTTTTAACTTTAATTTTATGGATTATTACTTTTAATCTTCTTATGATATTTTTTTAATTTGTTCTAGAATCTACTTTTGCTTTTACTTTTGTATTTGAAATGAAAAGAGATTGTAGGGGATATGACTTCTAAAGTAAGTGTCTCGTTCAGATTAATTGTGTTCTTAGTGAAAAAATTTTAATCTTATAGATTATTTGCTTTTTAACAGGATTCTTTCGGTTTAGTTGTCAGGACTGAGTGTTCGGTGCATATTCTTGGCAAACATCTTCGTGAACTCCTTAATTCCTGATCTGGAACAGGAAGCTGAATGCAGCTATGTTCTGGTGGTACATACTGTGATTAAGTGGTAGAAGAACTGCACTTGAAAGGGATTTAAAATCCTCTTTTATTAAAAATTATATTAATTTAAATCCTCTTTTATTAAATCCTCTATTATTTACAAACCACTTCCCAACTCGGGAGGGATACAGATGTAGAGACATTAGGTATTTTTTTTTGAAGCAGGAGACATGAAAAATAAGCAACCCCTTCGCCGGGAATCGAACCACGGATCTCTGAAATACCGGCTCAGTGTGCTAACCATTACACCACGAAGGCACGCTAAGAATCTGGGAGATATACCTTATATACTCCCCTTTTTAAAGGGCGACTAGGGTTTTAGGGAACCTAGTCGCCAAATCCTGGGTGTGGAGAGTCATTATCCACAACCCGTCCCTGTTCGGGCGCCACTGTAGAGACATTAGGTATTTTTTTTTTTGAAGCAGGAGACATGAAAAATAAGCAACGCCTTCGCCGGGAATCGAACCACGGATCTCTGAAATACCGGCTCAGTGTGC
>KK116963.1:15195-28229 GCA_000611955.2 Stegodyphus mimosarum
TAGCCCTTCTGTAATAGTTAAATTTAGTAGTTCGACTTTCCATAGGGATAAAAAGGAAAAGAAAGCCCAATCCATCTTCCTGTAAAATGGTCATTCAAAGAACTACGAACGATGGTACCCCGATGAGGTGGTGCACCATCTTGTTGCAAAAAGACATGCGGCTGAAACTCTTCTAGTTGTGGAAATACGAAGTTTTTCAACATGTCTAAGTATACGACTGATGAGACCGTCTTTTCTGTAAAAAAGAAAGGCCCGATGACTCGGTCGTGTATTAGTCCACACGACACATTAACCTTTGGGGAATCCCTTTGTGCCTCAAGGTATTCATGGGGGTTTTCAGATCCCCATATGCGCACATTATGGCGATTAACAATGCCAGAAAGATGAAAGGATGCTTCGTCGGAGAACATTATCCGCTTCAGAAATTCAGCATCATCTTCTATCCTCCTTAGCATATTTGTTGCAAAGGTCATCCTCCTAGGCCTATCGTCTGGTTCCAAAACTTGAAAAATTTGAACTTTGTAGGCATACAGTCTTAATTTTTCTTAATAACCTTTTACACCGTCGAAATTGGCATATAAGCAGACGATATTTAGAAAAGTACAGAAATTTAGACTGGAAAATGAAATGATCTGAAATTAACCACACGCGCAGACGATATTTACAAAAGTAAAGATATTCAAACCTGAAAAGTAAAATACAATATAAGTTATTCCATCAATAAATGGCATAAGTTTGTTTATATCTTCATTATTTTATGAGTTATTAAACATCAAAATGGGTCCGGGACTTTATAAACACCCTTTATATCAAATTATTTGCTTCTTCAGTTTTACATTTTCTGCTAAATTCCGAAAACATATTTATATACAACTTTATATATAACGCGAATTTGAATTGACATAATACTAGGAATGAATAAGTACATTTCAAATATAACACTTTATGATAGAAGATTCATAATTTATCTTTTAGCCAACGACATATCATTCCCATTTTCTTTCATTATCTAAGGCGTATTCATCTGTCAAAAAATAAAGCCATGAAAGAAAATCAATTAAACAAACTAGGTCCCGGATTGCTTAGAACAGATTACAATTAAGCAAAATTCAGAATCGATTTGCAAGATAGTTTTTTTATTATAATTTATTTTATGTTATTAATAATACTATAATATAATTATCCATCTTTTCTCTCACATTATCGAATTTTTGATTCAGTAATCATTAAAACGGTTATTTTCTGTGAGGATTAAAACTGTAATCCGTTTCTGATAACTGCCATATTTCTTGAAACTATGTTTTTGTGTTCTTTAGTTAAGATTTATCCTTTTTTAATTGCCCTTCTTTCTCTAATTTTATGTGATTATATTAAAATGCCTGACTTAATCCAATTAAAGCAGGCTGTTTTATAACCCCATAAAACGTTTGATTTTGCTTTCAATTCTCCCTTTCCATTTTTATTTGTTTTGTTCAAAATAGGGTGAAAATTAATTAGCGTTTTGCATTTTCAATATCTTACAACACAAAACAGTTTCAGATTTGCATAGTAACGCATTTATGGTATACGGATAAAGATTTTTAAATAAAAATAACCGCTTTCTATTGCAAAGGAATTTATAAGGATTTATAACACGTGTTTCAGTCCATAAAAACTGAAAACAAAGTGATTTTACTCAGTTTATATAAGAAAGGTAAATCAGAGATTTGTACTTTGGTGTCATCCCTGATATTCCAGCATTAAATTTGGTTAAAAATCTTAAGTCATCGCTGATATATCATAATTCAGAGTTAATAAAAAAAAATAAGTAAAAAAAAATTTTTTAAATTTAAATTTCGTCCAAAGGGGCGTTTTTTAACGTTTTGTGTGTTACCTTTATTTATTAAATATCATGTTCTTCGCACTTACAGCATAAAATTCGTTTCAAGAACAATATCGCAAAATAATTTAAGGACTCTAGGAAGGACTGGATTAGACTTAAAATCATTCACTAAACATGCTAAATCTTTGTGAATATGAAAAGCCTCAAGAAAATCCAATTCACCGACGGAAGGAGCTTTTTGGATAACTTTTGCAGATCCAAAGTCAAAATTATGATTAAATTTCCAACTATGATACGCTATTGAAGACTTGTTAATTTCACCCTTTCGGACATAAGATTCATGTTCCTTGATACGAAACTTTAACGCTCTTTTTGTTTGGCCAATATATCTCGAGCCACACTGACACGATATACTATAAATTTCCCAAGAATTAAAGTCAGAAACGCAATCTTTTAGAGTCGAACCGTGAATTTTATTGATTTTTGTCGATAAATGGCGTTGCCTCCTCGCGCGTGGTTCTACCCGAGAGTATAAAAAGCCGTTACTGAGGTTTCTTTCCCTTTCTAGATATTTTGCTCTCCTGATGAGGAGGGACCTGTAGCTGCCCTCGAAATCGATTGAGTGTTTTTAGTGAATGTACGCCAAATACAAGGCTGCTTCAGCGAATTTGATTGTCACATTGGCGTGTTTCTCTTCTATTGTAAACAGTAGAGTGTTTTTCACCAGAGCTCAGATAATCTTGTTACCCAAAACCGCGCCGAAGTCTTCTGGCAGCAAAGTAATAGCTGTTACGTCACTTCAATCAGCAATAAATGCAGAATTAGAAGTTCACGCTACAAAGGTGCAATGCTTGCCCACACTCTCTAACTTTCCCTTGTAGAATTGAGTATTTAAACCTTTTTCTCCCACTAGTAGAATTTGCATTTCTTCACGCGCTCTACCAAATTTACATATTCTGGCATTGACAGTTAGGGAAATGAAGGCTTATAGTAAAAAAAGCATAAACTTGATTGGTTAGTAAAAATGAGCATAAATCCCTACAGCTTCAATAGATCGTGGAACGAAAAATCGCTAGTAATAAAATTAATTGATCGAAAATTTATTTTCCTTAGGTAAAACTTTAATTAGTGTGATAATTTATTTTAGGTGAGATTCCGCCTACTGAGTAATAAATTAAAGGTATTTGTAAAGACGACAGCGTTTAGTTATGATCTTGTATGAAAGTAAATTGGCAGCAAGAGACAAAGTTTTCTTGTCAGCAATTGTTTTTGGAACTGTTTATAATTACTTCCTTCTACGAAGTGAAAAAAAAATTGTAGTCACGAAAAATTTCGGGTATCATATTTCAACGAAAATATCAATTTTGACCGCTATCGAATGCAATTTAACGATGTTTTTGCCTGACAACCCTACGTAAGGACAGAATAAAGGACTCTTTTTCCCCAAAAAAATTATAAAACTGATTAAAAATGGATTCTGAAGAGAATTTTTCGTGGCGTCTGTGCGTAAGTACATATGTATGTATCTCGTATAACTCAAAAACGAATAGCCTCTGAACGTTGAAATTTTGTATGTAGGACTGCTATAACGTGTAGATGTGCACCTCCTATTTTGGTTGCAATCGCCTGCACCAAAAGTATATAAATGTATATATATATATACTCTGTTATTCGGCTCAGTGACCTCAGTTTTTTTATTGTTATATGTTCGTAAATTGTGCATTTTTTGTTTTAAAAATGATTGAATTATATTGTTCTTAACTTCCGGTTAAGATTTTTATGCTTTTAGTAAATCTGCATGCAAGATTTCTAGAACTATCAACTATTTAAAAGTTGTTTAAGCGCGGTTAACCCTAATCATTTTTCTCATGGCTGACATATTTGTTTACATTTGAAACTTGGGAGAATATTGGATGTGTTGCCAATCTAGAGAAACTAAGCTTTGCAGCAACAAAGATAACGCCTTCTTTTATTATTGCGAATTAGATCATGCTTAATCCATTCTGGAATTTATTCGAGGAAATAAGTGTTTAAGATTTACTTCGTAATTTTTTATATAGATATTTTGTGTTTTTATGTATTTTTGCCTTGTCGCAAAGTAAGAACTGAATTAGATGAATGAAATACTGAATCGTCTGTCAAAAACTGTTTCTTTTCTTTGTTTGTTTAATTTCTTTTATATGTCGTTTTAGATTTATTATAGTATTTGAACAGAACACGTGGCAACGATTAGATAATTCTTTAGGTGATATAATTTTTGTACATTTTGAGTTCTAAAATGAATGAGATGTAACGCCGTAAAGTGAACTTGGCGCCAGAGTGTCACCAAACAAATATAGTGAAATTTAAAGAGTGCATTTATTCTATTGTGGTTTATGCGCTATCGACGAAGTACATTTAATTCAATTCAATAAGTTTAAATGAAGTGCAAGAAAAAATGCCTATAATTTAATATTCCGTGCAAAGAAGTCATGAGGTGTGCACATCAGATTTTTTTACATTATTTTCATAATTCAGTTATCTTGTTATCATAAGCAGCACATGCCTCCCATACTCATGTTATGATAATAACTGTTGCCATACAACTTGCACAAGAAAGTGTAAATTCAGTTCAAAAGTTTTGAAATTAAAGAAATGAAGTTCATTTTTCCAGAAGTTTATTCGGAAATGTTAAACTGCATAATAAAATTATCTGACTTTTTAAAAACATATTATGATAACCACCTTTTTTGTCGAAAAACTTTATTTATTGACACAAGTAAGTTTTTCTTCGGTGTAATATCATATTGCCTAAAATATTACAAAATAGAACAAAGTTTCTTTGAATACTTTAACGATTAATTTTTATTTCGATGAAAACATCTTAAGTAAACATAATAAAGAACCCAGTTATTTATCACGCAAATAAAATCTTTTCATATTCGATATTTGATTTTACCTTTTCGTTTCAAAGTATAGCAAAATCTATAGCTTTATCTAAAGAACTAAACTTCTAACAACCAAGCGGCTGGTGTCTTTTTCCTTTACTGTCACGCGAATTTATCATTGCTTTCAAAACTCTTAGAATAGTTCAAGATGACGTAAGCCTGTTATTGAAGTTGGAAAAAGGTTCTACAAAATAGTACGTTTGTTCTCAGTACAGGTCTCTAGTAAGTCATTCGAAGTATAGATAAATGTTTAAATTTCTGAGAATTGTACAACAGTTAATAAATACATGTACTCTTTCCAAATGTGTAAATCTGCTTCATAAACAGTTACTATACAATAGACAAATACTGAAACTTCTATTAATGGATTCGTAGAAGTTTCAGTTTCCAAAAATGTGTCTGAATTTGCCTATTTCTTCTTGAAGCTATGGATCAACAGTTTAAAATCGGTTTTGTTTTTATTTATTCAAAACTTTTTCTAATTATTTAAACTACGATAATTTCAAAGAAGAATTTTTTTTTAATTTCTTATCTAATACATTTTCCAATTTTCTTTTGCAAAGTTGTAATTTTTAAAGATAAACTTGAGCATTAAACAAATGCTTTCCTAATTGGGCGCTCTAGCGAACATTCTCTAATATTTAACGGATAGGAATATACATAAAGATAAATGAGTGGTTCATATAGAGCTAAAATATTACATCTAAAAAAAACTGAAAGGTTTCAGGTTTTAAATTACTTCCAAAGGGGCGCTTTTTAAACATTTTATGTGTTACCTTTATTTATTAAATATCATGTTCTTCGCACTGAAACCATAAAATTCGATTCAAGAAAAATATCGGAAAATAATTTTAAATTCAGTATATCTTTAGAATTTCCTACACACAGTCTGACGCGCTGCAGATGAAAATGTTTTTTTCTGTACAACGTTGCCATGGCCCGCTTTGAAATCCTCGAGTTTGTTCATCAAAAATTCGTTAAAGTTTTACAAAATATGAAATCGTTAATAAAATATATTTCAAATTTGGGCTTCCAGATGCCTATATTCGCAGCAGGATGACGGCATTCAAAATTCGATGGCTTTAGGTACCGTCGTTTGATCACAATGCGAGAAACATAAATACATTTATGCACATTCTTCATTATTTAATTTATAATACATGGCCGCGATATTTTGTGGCAACAGTTTTAAAATTGATACAGACTTTTAATGTTTCCGACGCAAATTTATTTCCTTTTGGCATTTTGCTTTGCTTCACTTTTCAAACTGTTGCCACCAAATATTACAGCCTTGTATTATATTTAAAGAAATTAAATAATCAAGAATCCGCATAAATGTATATATGTTTCTCGCATTGTGATAAAGCGACGGTACCTAGAGCCATCGAATTTTGAATAACGTAATCCTGCTGCGAATATGGGCATCTGAAAGTCCTAATTTGGAATTTGTTTTATTATCTATTTCATATTTTGTCAAACATTAAAGAATTTTTGATTAACAAACTCAACAATTTTAAAGCGAGGATTGACAACACTGTATGGAGGGGGAAAAAAATAAAATGTTATCTCTAGCCCGCGAGACTGTGTATCGGAAATTCTAAAGATATTTAAAAGACATCATAAAAGGCATATTCTAAAGACATTTTAAAATTATTTTGCGATATTGCTATTGAATTGAATTTTATGGATTAAGTGCGCTGAACGTGGCATTCAATAAATAAAGGTAAATCACAAAACATTAAGAAAGCCCCTTTCGGCGTACTGTAAAATCTGAAAGCTTTCAGATTTTTAGTCCAAAGGGATTTAGTCCCGAAGGACTATTACTTTCGTTTTGCGATTTTGCGTTGAATCACTCTGAATGCCCGTTTCACTTTTCAAATTGTTGCCACTAAATGTTATCGCTCTGCATTAAATTTTAAAAAATGAAAAATCTGCATAAATGTATGCATGTTTCTCGCATTGCGATAAAACCTAGAGTCATCGAATTTTGAATGACGTAATCCTACTGCGAATATGGGCATCTGGAAGCCCTAATTTTGAATTTGAAATTTGCTTTATTATCGATTTTATGTTTTGTAACATTTCAACGAATTTCTGATTAACAAACTAAATGATTTCAAAGCGAGCAATGGCAACACTGTACGGAAAAAAAACATTTTTATCTCCAGCGCACGAGACTTACGGAAATTCTAAAGATATGTTCATTTTAAAATGATTTTGCGATATTGATTTTGAACTGAATTTTATGGTTTGAGTACGTAGTACATGATATTTAATAAAAAAAAGGTAGCACACGAAACGTTAAAAAAACGCGCCTTTGGACGTAATTTAAAATCTGAAATCTTTCAGATTTTTTTTTTATAGTTTTTTTTTATTATTTATTTTTTTTTATTTAACTATTTGTTGGTTTGTTTTTAACCCTTTTAGTTTTTAGCATAGATTATGTTACCCGGCCTTGCCTGGGCTTTATACAAAGTGAAAAGGCTTCATTTAGGGGAACTAGGGTAGTTTCTTTCGAAATAGTAGAGAGATAATGGTTTTCCTCTTATTTTGGTTAGAGGTCAATTATACGAAATTTTATCAAGGTCGAATAAAAGTGTAGAAGTAACAGGGCATCGTGTAACTGTTTCAGAAAAGAACTGATACTTGCTTTATTATCGGTCATGACATTTTTTTCGGAAATGAGTTTTGAAAAATCCATTTCGGCCGATTTATCCCCCTTTTTGAAATATTCGCGGAAAGCTGATAGAAACTTAAATTCTGCTTTTAAATTTTCTACAGTTCTCTGGAAAGATCTACAGTGTTCTAAAGAATAAACGAATACGAAGCTATCTAACAGTTTTACTAATAACTGATAGCTGGAACGCATCATTGACAACGGGAACCTAAGCTAGGTCACGTGATTTCATAACTGAAATTGTGTAGAAACATTGATATTTTTTTTTTCGTAAAAAAAAAACTTATATAGATAATGAATGACCTTCCTCCTCTTATGAAGGTCAAGTGTTGAAAATTTCTTTAAGATCGGAATTTAACTACAGATTTGTACGGATTACACATACGCAAACAAAGAAACTTATACTCTTCTTTATTTATACATATTGTTACGAATTTCACATTTATTTAGAATTGCAATTAAAATTCCTTTTTATTTTCCGGTGCAACGCAGACGATTTTTGAAGAGAAAGCTACGTCGAAAAAAAAAATTAATAAAATAAATAAAAATAAAAGAGCGTGTATATTTAATGCTTAATAAATAAATATCTCGTAATTACTGATGCCATTCAGAAAAATCGAGATTGTTCTATTGATAATTAAAAAGCTTATAAAAGCCGAATTGAAACACCTCATCTCAGTTGTTGTTGTAGTTGTAGAATCCTCACGGACTAGAGGAAACGGCGTTTGCCAGAGTCCTCACCTCCTTTCTTCTTGCGTAAAAGCAAGATTGCTACAAGTGCTACAAGCTGTAGAAAGCGAACTGCTGTTTGTTTACTTAATGCTGTTATTGATTGTAGCGATTTCGCTGTGAGATAGAATTATTTTACCTGTTTTGAACTGAATTTTTGCTAAACGTTTGAGATATTGTGCGAATATCTGTGAAGAAATATTTCAGCATTTTAATTTATTTCTTGTGGAAAGAATAAATTTTCGTTAACTTTTTACGACTTGTGCATTCAATATATAACAAACCTGTACGCACGTAACATACGTACGCACGTTTATTTATACGTATAGATAGTTTCGAGTTAATGAATATAGTTTATAGTTAATGAATCCAGCCACTGCAATTTCACAGGTTTATTTAATATTTATATTTATTGAAATGGGTCTACGTTTATTACTTTCAAATCATTTAGCTTGTTAATTAATAACGGAATAAACATGCAAGAAAAATTAAATTTCTTTTACTTTGTTGTACGACTACACGCGTCCGCATGGGAGATAAAAATATTTTAATTCGGACAGTGTCAACGTAACATTTATTTTAAATCTCGAGTTTGTTCACTGAATTCGGATGACAAATTTATTGCGAGAGGCAATAAATTTCTTTTATATCACGAAGATTTATACATTTCTTTTACATGACCAATTCACAAGATAATCTAAATCCTTAAGCATATGCAATAGATTTTCTCCCTCTGTTTTTACGCCACTCGGTTTTTAGAGACTGATTAGTGCAAAATGAAATTTTGTGGTAATGCCTAACTAATATGAAATCAGAATATGACGTACGTTATCTTGAAATGTTTTTTTTCGTTGCTATAGACTTTACTTGAAACGACAAAACACGACTATCTCGCCTATATTATAAAAAAATTTAAGAAATAAATGTATTAATGAAAAAAGAAAAATAATATTTTGAGGCAAATGAATATCATACACAGATTCTATTTCACTAACTCCTAAATGTTGAATGATGTTATACTCTCTTTGCGTGTATTAGGTCCTGGCAGCTGGCAAATATCTAATTTCTCACAATAAGAAAAATAGTGTTGCGAATTTTGCGTTTAGTTAGATATTATTAATAGAATTATAATTAAAATTGTTTTATTTCCTAGTGCAATGCAGCGCGTGACATATTTTAAGAGCAAGCAACGCCGGAAAATTAAAACGCACGTGCATTTAACATTGAATAAAGTTTAATCTCGGTAACTGATGTTTAATTTGAAAAAAGGTAATTCACTAGCCGTAACCGTAATTCTACTCTTTTCGCTTTCCAGAAATTGCTAGAACTTTCTCGGGCGGCTGATTTAAAAAGCTTTAAAAGCCGGAGAAAAACATCTCAGCTCAGTTGTTTTAAATGAACTGTTGTTGTTTACTTCCCTGCTGTAATTTTGTTTTTCGGATTAGCTTTCTCTGCGCTTTGGATTGCGTTCTATTTAATGTTTTAATAGTTTAAAATATAGCTACTGATTATATTGTGTAGTATTGTGATATTAAACGAATATCTCCGAGGAAAAATTTCAGCATTTTGTTTTATTTCTTGTGATAAGAATAAATTTCATTAACTTTTTTTCAGACATGTCCATTCAATTCATTACGAACCCGTACGCACGGAACAAAACGATACGAAAATAGAAACTGGAAATTTAGATTAAAATACAATGTTTCAAGTAAAAAATATGATATAAAGCGCAATTACAAAAACAAACACCATATATTAAAATAATAATACAAAAGTTACTTATCAGAGGCAAACTTGTGATTTTCAGGACATTCTGAAGATCGTCAAAACTGTCGATATTTATCCTGAATAGAAAAACATTATCAACATACTGTTGCGTGCGTACGGGTTCATAATAGATTGCATGCACAAGTCCAATAAAAGGTTAATAAAATTTATTCTTATTGAAAGAAATATAACAGAAAGCTGGATTTTTCCTCAGAGATATTTGTACAATATCACGAAATATAATCAGTAACTATATTTTAAACTATTAAAACGTTAAACACAACGCAATCCACAGCGAGGAGAATGCTAATCTGATCAACAATAATAACAGCAGCTAACTAAACAGTTGAGATGAGATGTTCTTTGTCTGACTTTTTATAGCTTCTAAATCGGTCGTGACAAATTCTAGTAATTTCTGCTTCTCGAGATTTCTGGAAAGCAAAAAGAGTAGAATTACGGTTACAGCTTACATAGTAGTCAGTTACATTTATTCAATTTGAATATAAATTACAAGATACCTATTTATAAAAAGTTAAATGCACGTGCTCCTGTATTTTTACTTTTTCGGCGTAGCTTTCTCTTAAAATATGTCTTGTGCTGCATTGTACAAGGAAATAAAACAATTTTAATTATAATTCTATTAAAAATATCTAACTAAATACAAAATTCGTAACAATAGCAAAAGAAAATAATGAAAAATCAAGATGATTAAAAATACAATTACAATTAATACAACCTCACAAAAACGGTATATTAAACATTGCACATAATATACCACACATGACTGTTGTTTTCTTTGTGTACACAGCGATCTGTTTTCGCTTAAAAAGCATCAGAGAATTGCACAAACTCAATACCTTTCATAACCTTGGCAATTACGCACCAGCCATGGTCACGATCCCCCTAAAACTATTGAAACTTCAATAAAAACTCCAATATAATGAAAATAAAAGAGAGCTCCAGTTTTTAATCTCTTAAAAATAGCAGCTAGCAATTAGAAACGCAGAACTAATGACAGAGAGAGAAATATCACACACTCCATTGATTCGAATAATAAAAAGTAACGTTTCCAGAAAAATGACCTAAAGACGAAAATAAAGCTACCATATAAAACTGGCGTGCACCCGATATTTCACTTAGCCAATCATAAAAATAAATGAAACTTACCTTCAGTCCTCTAGTTTTGTGGAATGTGTTGGCGACATCTCACTCATAAACTAATAATCCTAATACTCATCCATTCATAAATCCCACTCATAAACTTATCCACTAATAAGCACATATAAAATTCTTTCTCTGTGCGAATTTTATATTCCTTCATATTTATGCGATCTTGCAATTAACATTTTCTTCATACGTCATTCAATCACACTTCATTAATTTTACTCTTTCTCTCCAACTAGTAAAAATCGAATTTAATATTCACTCATACTGCAGGAAGCATCGCGAAAACACATACTCATTAGTGGTGAAAAAGTTCATATTATTTCTCTGTGTTTCGAGCAGTTGCAGTTATAAATTTCAAATCATTCATTCAACATTTCCAATCGTTTGGAAATTCTTAAAAATACTATTTTAAGGCCTAACTCGTTGCGCTTAATGCGAACAATAGCACACAACGCACAGTAAAGTAGATTTATAATTTTAAAAAATCTTACTCAGCAACATTATAAACCTAATATTTCAACTCAGTTAAAATATAATTTAAATTTCCTTCAGATGCGAATCTGTAGAATAAGCTGTAACTTCTTTCTAAAAAGAGGCTTATTACGTCCTTATTACGTCATGAAAAGGCGTGTTCAAGCCTAAGATAAGTAAACAACATATTGATTTGTGCAGCATCCTCTAGGATTGAGCTCACACAAACAGGATATGTTATTATTCGACGAACAGAAGGGAGTTTCCTTTTTATGAGTAAGGTTTTTCTTCCATATAATTTGGCAGGTGCAACAAAAGAATTAAAATAATAAGGAAGAATTAAAGCGTAAGCTTATTTTTTTATAGTCAGTATTGACAGTACAAGACAACAATAGAATGTATTATATATTTTGCAGAATCATAAGAATTTATCAGCATTTGCTTCAATAAAAGATAGCTAGGAGAATGAAGAGGATAAAAATACATGGTGATCACTTTTCCAAGCACTGACGATGTTCTTGCATTTCTGTCAGTTCGCTAATGGGAATTTCGGCATTTCTGAGCCATTGTAAATTATTGAAATCCTTAAATTGTAAATTATTGAAAGACATTGTAATCATTGTAAAACTGTAATCCCCGCATTTTTTATCAAATACCAGGAAAAAAACAAGCAATTTCTTTCAGCTAAGAATGAGGCTTGTAATGCTTGTTTCGTAATTAAAGCAAACTCCATTGGAACACAGCAAACTTTATTTAATAGATCAATTTCATAACTGCAACATATAAGTCGAAGAAAAGGTAACATCAAAAATTAACAGCCAAAAACGTATTCTATCTCTTTCTAAATTAAAAATCATTATCTTACTTCGTGCGAGAACCGCACGCAGCTCTCGTGTTGGCGTTTCAAACATTGCCATTTATTAACAGATATATTTCAAATTCAACTATTTCAAAAGTACAAGATTATTATTGCAACAATATCTAAAGCTGTTACAATCTCTCCCCCAACGGAGAAACTTTTCCGAAGAGAAAAGTTCTTGAACGCGACTTTCTCATTAATATTAAGAGAAGGCAAATTCTCGTTTACGTTTGTAAACTCCTGGCCAAAATTTTAAGTTTTGAACATATATTCTAACAGCACATTTAAATAGGAAAAAATTGACAAAATTTAGAGTCATCAAATTAGAGTATATTAAATAATAAAGCAAAATAAAATATAACTTTGTTTACATACACTAAGAGACATAGTGCTACTTAATTCTACTCAGAACGTCAACATTTTTGTGCAAGGCTCCCTTTCGATGAACGACTTTAAAATTATACGATTGTAATGTGAGTGCCCAGCGCATCAATCTAGAATTACATTTGGCATTAGATTGTAGCCAGACTAAAGGGTTATGATCCGTTTGAATCAAAAACTCTTGCTGACCATCAAGATAAAAATGTAACTTTTTTACAGCATAGACGATGGCGG
>KK116963.1:32374-60997 GCA_000611955.2 Stegodyphus mimosarum
GCTTTCATTTCAAAAGCACGCACGATTATTCTATCTCGTCGGTGCCTCCAAAAATAATTAAGACTGTAATGCTTGTTTCGTAATTAAAGCAAACTCCATTGGAACACAGCAAACTTTATTTAATAGATCAATTTCATAACTGCAACATATAAGTCGAAGAAAAGGTAACATCAAAAATTAACAGCCAAAAACGTATTCTATCTCTTTTTAAATTAAAAATCATTATCTTACTTCGTGCGAGAACCGCACGCAGCTCTCGTGTTGGCGTTTCAAACATTGCCATTTATTAACAGATATATTTCAAATTCAACTATTTCAAAAGTACAAGATTATTATTGCAACAATATCTAAAGCTGTTACAGGCTTTAGAAAAATTGAACAAAAGCAAAAATCGGCTTTCTCTACGAGGCGTTAAAGACGTTACTGGCCTGCATTTTGTACTTTATAAGAATAATTTATGCAATAATTTAAAGGGCTCTTTTATAAATGAAGTCTTTAGAATAAAATCTTTTATTTCTTTCTGGATATGCAAACTTTACGAAATTGAAGGGCTGCCTTTCCACCCTTTTCATCGTTACAATATTTAAAATTTTCTCCTCACGGTCAAAAGACGGAAAGCACGCTGCAACACGTGAATTGTTATGGACAGTACTGCGAATGCTCTTCACTAAGTCAGCGATAATTCAAAATTACTATCGGTAAACGTGTTTAAATCATGCTTTTAAAACCCACGTTTCTTAACTATTCACTGTTAATTGTAAATTGGAGGACTATAAAATCTTTCGACTTATTTTTACATGTGAGTTCAAAATCACGCCTTTAATGTAAAGCATTTTACAAGTGTCCTTTTATGAATTCTCTCTCATTTTAATTTGAGATATGTCATTTTAATCTGTTATCTTTTTGTCGAAAAAGTATTTTTAATGAATAGGTAAATGTAAAGATTTGTTTAACATACTGTCTTTGTTTAAATTAACAGTTCTTTGCTTCATGTTCTATCTGTTATCCTGGTAAATATTCGCGAAAGCCTTTTGTATACAGCCATAGTTTTAAGCCATATGTTCATCATACATTGATGTATTTATGGCCAATCATTCGCCTATTAACCAGCTGAAAGTGCCACTGGTATTGAAGTAAAAGGATACATTGGTTATCATGATTTTGGATATATTGCGGCTGTGATATGCAGTGCATTACATATAGTGCCAGAATTACGTTTATTTCTTTAAGTCATCGCTCTTCAAACAACACTCTTGTGACATTTCCTTTTCACCCAATGCCATCTACTCACCTGTAACTGTCTGATTTTGCCTGAAGTATATGTAGCTATTTATTTCTCTTCTTCCCCCCTGCAGAGAATGCTAAAAGAAATAAGGATTATATAAAGTGTACAGCTATTAGAATAAATTTAGAATGAACAGCTTAGAAGGTATATTGCATATAGTAAATAAATATAAAGAAGTTGTAACCAAAGGAAAACTTGCAAATGAATTAAATGAAGTATGAATTAAAGTATGAGTATGAATTAAATGAATCAGCTGTTTATCATATTTTAGACTGAGCCACAAACTATAAGCAACTAGAACAAAGTGTATTGATGCACGTTATTTTAAAATCAATGTTGTAAACTGATTTTCAGAATATATTCTTCAACATAGCAACAACCATGAAACACTAACATCATAGCAGAATCAAATTTGTGATTAAATTTACATAAATCATGAAAAAAAATCTATTTTTATTCAAATGCTATTATTGCCTATATCAGACTTTATGAATATGAGCTAACAAGCAATCTTTTTTTTTTTTTTTTGTCTGCACTCTCAGAAGCATCATATATGTAAATAAAATTCTTACACATATTTTAATCTCACTTTGAGCGATTTTAACATCATAAAGTCATAACAAAAGCACTCTTTTCAATCATGAAAAGAGTTTTAATCATCCAGATTATATAATAATCATATGTATCATTAAGTTCACACAATCAAATATTAGACACATACTTTTGAAAAGGGTCGTGTAAATTAAATGAATAACCATGATAACTATTTTTGTTGCTGCAAAGGTCTTAAATATCCAAATTGTATTTTAAAGCATTTTTTTATTTGAATTGTGTTTCATAAAATAATTCTTGATCATTTTAAGTCTTACACAATGATAATATTTAAATTACTTTGGCAAGCCTAATTTATGAATCACACCTACGAACTGTATATGCCTCTTTATGTTAGTAGTGCATAATGAAAATGCTTTCAAATGTTCATTATTTAGCACTTAAATTATGATGAATTGGGATTATTTTAACCTTCCAAATAATTTGAATGTATACTACGTAGGTTTAGTTTTAAACATACCATCCAACTGAAAAATTGTTTCTTATTGGTTCTTGAATTTTTTTAGTTTTCTTTCTTCATTTCTTTCAGTTGACTTTGAAGATATGCCTTTTACATAATTTTTCAGACATTAATTAAGAAATGTTTTGACATTTGCAGCATCTTTCATTAAGACGTTACATCATTCATTTTGAGACAAGCCTCAGTTACTTTTGTAAGAAGTTGATGCTGCTTTCCACTTAAGCAGGTAAACTGCTTCTTATACTTTTTAGGTATAATAGTCTGTAAAAGAAAATATGCAACTGATATAAATAACATCATTTTCTGATATAAATAACATTATTTGGATATTTTAAACTTCCTCGTTTTACAATATCAGTGTATGTATAATTTGTTTCGGTTAATGTTTCATCAGAAATTTCAACTAATAATTTTTTCTCAAAGATACAAAAGACTATGGAAGCACAGCACTTAGTTTTAACATACTTGTACAATAAACAGTGATGTACATGAGAACTTCTGTTTCAGTGTCTTAAATTTCAACCATCTTTCATTGAAAAATCTTCATGCATTTCTTTTACATATGAAAATTCTATAATAAATTGTTTCAGAGAGATGTGTTCGTATGAATTAAGCTAAAAAATAGATGCCAGTTTAATTTTTCTTTCAGACTTCAGAAATTGCTGGATATTAAATGCCTCCAGAAATACTATATCTCTTAATCTCCAATGGTATAGAGACATCTCTTTGAAACTTTGATGTTAAAACAAATTTTGAACTATTTACTGAAAGTTCTTAAATTGCATCGACAGGAATACACGATATGTCATTTCAGAAAGAGCAAAGCACATTTCCTAACTTAAACATCTTCAATGAGACTATTGTTTCAAGCTTTTCCATTTTTGAAGCCAACAACAGAATTTTTACAAAAAGCTGAATCTTTATTGCGAGGCAGCCCACCAGCGGCCAAGCGGTAAAGACGCTAAACACTGGTAGTTCGGTCCGAGGTTCAAATCCCGCGAACGGGCTGGATGCGTGGGTGTTTTCGTGGTTTTTCCCATTTGTAACGTATATATGAGCCAGTTTCCCTTAGAAAGTCCTCCACAAAGGCATCCCTCCCTTTAGGCAGATAGCCCTCGTGTGCTTTGCCATTGAATAACCTAACCTAACATTTATTGCGAGGCGCAAATGCTTTACTGTCATCACATTTTATTTAAATGCCTTTGTTGAGATGGCATAATGTTTCACCATTTTCTGATAATCTGCTGAAATTTTGCTGTATCTTGCTAATTATTAATATAGTGTTGTGGGGTATTACCTATTTAATTCACAGATCAATAATCTAAAAACCCCAGACACTAATAAGCAAATAATTGCTTGAGTGTGTGAATAGAGACGTAAGACTCAAGAGAGGTTAACTACCCTTTATTTCTCAGAAATAAATACAATCAGTTCCTAACTCGGAACGTACAGCAAAGCCTCCACTTGGGCTTGAACTTTAATGAATATGAAATTAAACTTAACTAAGTTTAACTAAAGCTAACTGAAAGATATAGCCGAAGCTATCAAGATTCTAAGTAGTTGGTCCCTAAATCTTATTAAGTCGGCGAAGCGAAACAAGGGCCTAAAGTACGGCTGAGCGTAGCAATAGCTTAAAGAGACATAGCCAAAAGGCAAACGCATGCCAGTCGGGAACTCGAGCTTGCTACCGAATACTACTCTTACTCATATCCATAAACCGTGTTTCTGAAAATGCATTCTGGTAGGAAATTGTAAGCTAAAGCTAGAATGGACAGGAAAGAAATGCATAAAATAACTGTTATTAAAATTAGAATAAACCTTACAGTATTTCTCTCCCAATAACAGAAGAGCATTAATAGTGAACAGTTATGATACAGTGAAGAGCACTATCATCACTCTTGTGAAAATAAATTACAGCAATCATGACACTTTGTATTTTCTAAACTCGATGGGTGTAAACTTTTGAAGGAAAGCTTATGGCTTATTTTCACATTTGATTTCAATCTTTGCCTCAAAATTGCAAAGAAGCAATGTATCCAGCTCATTAAGATGAGGTCAGAGATGACCATATCATGCGAGTAGCTCTTCAGTATATGTCCCATGAAGAGGAAGATTTAAAAACAGATGCACTCATGCATACACACACACACAAAAAAAAAAAAAAATCTGCAAATGCAATTCATGCGCACACATCCAGTTTCTGAAAACTGGATAATTCAATTTTCATCAAATTAGTTGCTGAATCAGTAAAAAACGAAGATGCTACCTTTGGGATTTAATCTATGGACGTGTCGATTCAAAGTAGTTTTGTGGGCAAACCATTGAGCACATGGTGTCATAGCTGAAGTGATCCAAATTAGTCATCACGTGAGCAGACAGAAGATACACATATAAATCATCAGATGAGTCTCGTTAGATACGATTAGGATTTGATCGGACCTCTTGATCCAAAACATCAAGTGTTAACCACTGAGCTGCTGCTGTCATAGCTAAACCGATCCAAAAACGTCATGAGGTAAGTAGCTAGGAAATACACATTTAAATACAGATTAAATCTAAAGGAAATGATAAATTATGTATACTATTTAGAGTGTGCAAACAAAATATTCTACATTGGGAAGTTCTTATCATTAGTTAAGTGTGCACCATACGGTCGTATGGAAAAGTCCTCGCAGAGCAGTTTGCAAATGAAGACATTGAATTGACCGAGGTACTTGCATTTTGGGTGAAAATGCGCTTTAGCCCACTGCTTGGTGATGTTTTGAAAATCGCCAATTCGGCGCGTTTCTGCGAAACGTCTTTGCAATTGCAACCTTCCTGACACGCTCCGCGAAAACCTATTGTAAACAAAACATAGAATCCTAAAGCATAAATTAGTATGGAAACTGTTGCCACAAAAAGATAATAAAATAATATGCAAAACGAACATTATGATCATTAAAATATTTGTCAGTTAGGTTTAAATTAATTATTTACATTTTATGTTGTAATACTTACACATTTTATGCCGTTACATAACCTTCCCGACACGCTCCGCGAAAACGTAACCAAAATGGCATCGAAGAAAGAAGGAATTTTTTTTAAAAGGGCATTAAAATTACAAACGATACCATGTACACACCGTTCCGTTTTAAGTTAAAAAAAACATCCACAATGTAGGCAACGTACACAAATGAACAAAATAAGCTAAAATAACGAAAATAAATTACAAGAAAATGCCATGTGCACAGCGTTCCTTTTAAACTTAAAAAAAAACTTCAGCGAATTGCACAATGTAGGCAATGTACACAAATCAACAAAATAAGCTAAAATAACGAAAATAAATTACAAGAAAATGTCATGTGCACAGCATTCCATTTTAACTTAAAAAAAAAATCAGCGAATTGTACAATTTAGGCAATGTGCACAAATCAACAAAATAAAAAAATAAATTGCAAACGATACCAGCGTTCTGTTCTTCAGCTGAGCCAAATTATTTCAATAAAAGGCAACAAAATATAAAAATTAAGCAACTTAAAAAATTTAAAGAAACATAAAAAAATTGTTTCACTCACCAATTTCAGCAGAAATGGAATCTTCTTCAAGGATATATTTTTTGAATTTTTGATGTTACTAATGAAATTAACAGGTAAGAATTTCGTATATACCGCTATGTCATCTCCCAAAGCCAATAAAATAACTAGATAATCAAGCAGCAATTAAAAATTTCAAATAAACCGCTACGTCATCTCACATAGCCAATAAAATTACTAGATAATCCCAAGCAGCAAATAAATTAACAATTAAAAATTTCAAACAAACCGCTATGTCATCTCAGATTACCAATAAAACTGTTCTTTATAAAATAGGAAATACGCATGTGCGAAAATTAGATGTTTCCGTAGCTTCAAAATACCCAGTCAGCCATGTTGGCGGATATACGTAGTTACCCATGTTGGCGCGTTTATTGCTCATTCAAAAACAATCGCCACCAAGCAGTGGGCTAGAGCGCATTCCAACCACATTTTGTATCACCATAAAAAAAATTGAGTCTGTTTAAAAAGTTTGTGGAAACGATAACCATGATAATCTAGGTATTAAATAAATGTTTCACCACTGTACTACTGCTATAACTTTTCAAAAATTTTTCATCACCATTTTATTATCATAGTATGTAAGGTGTTTAGTTTTTTCTTACCCAAATTTAACAGCATTCAATAGCATATCCATCATATTTTCATAAACATCTTCCTGATCCACCATGAAAAAAGGTACTAGGTGTTTCCACTCGCTGTTATCTTAAAGGCTGCAACAGTCTAACTTCAGACTCGGATATATTGATGTATAACCTTTACAAAACTGAGTGCAAAGTGTTCTCTTCTGATACAGAGAGTGAGAATAGAGGCAGTTTTAAAAGTTTCATTCTCATCTTGTAATTATATCTGGGAATTTTTGTACCATCAGCTGCTGATTTTGTATCAGTGACTGCATAGTTATGATACAGTGAAGACGATTACCAGCATCCACTTGTATTTGACTTTCCTTGCATAAGCAATCAAACTATAATCAGCATTCATTGAGTTAGGGAAATTATTATTATTTAACATTTACCATCTAGCACAAGAAAATATTGTGCATTAGTTTAAACAGCATAGCCCTGTACATGGGCTCACATCTTTCTGGACACTTGTGTTTTTCAACTTTATTTGTAACTAGCCGCTATGCGGCCAGCCTTCGTCTGGCTTTTAAACGTACCAGAAAAATATAAAATATTACAATGAAATAAGCAATATCCCTTGATACAAATGTTAATTATCCTAATAAAGTAATTAAACAATTTACCGTTGCAAAAAGAAACAACTTTTTAATTTCTTAAACTTTTGAGTCTCTTAAAAACAGTAACATAAGAAATACAATGAAAAATTGTTGCCAAATCGAAATTTTTAAAAGAATGAAACTATTCAAAATGATGCAATTTCATCAAAAATCTATCAACAACAATAAGAAAGGAAAATTGTTGCCAAAACTACATTTTAAAATATCCGAGATGTGAGAAGTGTATTCGGAAGCTTCATTTAAAAAATTTTAAAAAAAATAAAAAATATTGTTATTTTTCCAAAATTCTTTTTTTAAAAGGAGTCGAAAGGATTAAAGTTCAACGTGTCCAAAAATAAACAGCACATTTTTTAAAATAAGTTTTTTTTAAAAAACTTCCGCCGAAAAGGTGTTAAGCTCACCTTCCTAAATAAATTCGTATTTGATTGATTTATTGAAATACGAAATTTATTTTAAGTTCCTAAAATAGCTAAGTGTCTACGCTTCACGACGATGTAAAAATGAAACGTATAGAGTGAAATCTCGTTTTCCTGTAGCCCATTATGTCTCAAAATGACGCGATATGGTCACAAAACATAAAATAAAAAAAGTTCGAATTCGAATTTCGAAAAAATCGCTTTGAGGTGCACTGGCTCTTGTGTAGATACACCTATGTACCAAATTTCGTGGCCCTGGGTCTATTAGCTTACTCGCAACACGAACGAAAGACACACACACACACAGACTCTTTGTTTTATTATATGTAGAGATTATCAGTTACTAAATATTAGGAAAACAACTTGTTTTTCTATCACATGTACTATTTATCATCTTTTTTAAAATCTGTTTGTTTTGAAGAAAGTTATTCAAAACATTTTTGATTAAAAAAAGTGCACTAGATGCTTAAAAAGGATAAGTTTATTCAATGAAAATAATGGGAGATTCAATATTTCCTTAGATATCCTTCACTTAAAATTACACTCTTCATTTGCTCTGGCATGGATTTAATAATTTTTTCGTGTAAGAATGTTAAATTTTTTTCCACTCCTGTGCAATAATTTCTTTTAGTAGAGCTTTCGAAGAAATGGCATGTTTCCTTATATTTTCCCTCTAACCCACTCCATATGTGTTCAATAGGATTTAAGTCCACAGAATATGGAGGATTTGGGATAACTTCATGGCAGTTTTATAATAATCACAAACAAACATTTAGGATTGTATGTTTAAGATCGTTATCTTTAAAGAATTTGAAAGTATTTTGCGTTCCTAATTTTCATACAGATGCTTTCAAGTTTTCATTAAGAATATTGATAGATTTATATTGATTTCTGTTATTTACTGTGAAAACTAGATTTTCCTCCCAGAGACAATGAAGCATTATGCCTTCACTCTTCTGCTTAATAGAAGGCAGCAGGTTTTTCAGAGTTAATTCTTAATTTGGCATTTGTTACACAGCAGTTCATCTGTTGGATTCAAGTATGTTAAATTTTGACTCCTCTGCAATTATAATATTGTTTCAGTGTCATAAATCTTTACTTACACTGGATTTTTTGCAAACAGCATGCATACTTTTCTTTTCTTGTTGATAAACAATTTTCTTCTTGCTAACACCCATTATAGCCATGCGCTCTGATGGCTGTTTTGAAAGATTTATGGTTAACTTTTGTTGCAAACCATTCTTCTAAATTGCTGTTTGATTTGTGATACGATAAATCTCTTGATTCCTTCATTTTTGCTTGGAATGTTATCCAGACTTCAGTGCATTTTTAACTGTTTCTCACTATTTCCATCATTTTAATATACATCAAATATAGTTGAGTGCTTTATATCAAGGTTTTTTTTTTATTATTTACTTTTCTTTATTGTGTGTGTGTGTCGATATTTTGACTATCTTTAAAATAATGAGAGTTAAATTTATAACAGAACTTATTGTTAATACATTTTTCTAGACAAGTGCTAATTTTCAAATACAGAAGATAACTTTTATTTTGCAGTTTTATATAAAACAAAAAATTATGGCAAGAAACATTGCCTGATAAAACATCTCAGCAAAATTTTCAATTATTATTTGAGTTACTGATTAACACTCTTTGAATAAATTATTTTATTACAAGGAATATTTTGATGATATATATTTTGTAATAAGTAAGGCTTAAAATAGAGAAAAATAATAGAAAAAATTTGAAGTCTGTGTTTCAGTAAGTGTAAGATTTTATGGGTACTCTTCTGTTATCAGGACCAGATTCAGAAGTGTATGCATGTATATGCACATGTGTAAGTATATGCATATATATATGTGTGTAGACACAGATGCATATGTATGTACATATATAAATGCGTACATGAACACATACATACATTTCTAGACCCAGTCCTGACAACAGAAGAGTACCAATTTATGCAAATAAATTTCAAAAAGCAAATGTGGGTCACTGTTTTTAAAAGTAGTGCAAAAATAATTTAGAGCTGTATTTGAAATTATATAAATGATGGCTATGCAGCATATGGCTGCTATTAAGAATTTCTGCCATCCATGAGAATTGAGATTCTCATTATATTGTAATTAATGTAATGCCAACATAGTTAACCACTGTGATTAAATTATATTTACTATTAATGTTTTTCTTGAAAATTCTTTTATTGTTTGTAATTGTATTCAGCCTTTTTTTTTATGTGCAATTAAAGTTGCTTCTTTTCTGACATGAATAAATTTGTTTAATGTTGTTATTACTGTTTTTAAAACTTTTAGTTTTCAGTATGAGGAAAGGGAAAAAAAATCGGTCCAGATCTTCACGCTTTGATGATTCCAAGTCATCAGATTCAATTGATCGAAGTCACATTGAAGAAATATCACTAGAAAAGTCAAGAGAAGCTCTATTTCATCAGACATTTGTAGTTTTGCTTCGTAAATTTTGTGATTCATATGAAGAATGTAAGTTACTTATATAATCAATATGAGTATTATCGTATTAAAAATTTCTCTTGGTACCTGTTTTTATAAACTCGTTTTTTAATATTTGAAAAATTAAATTCAAAAAATATTTTAATTATTAAAAAACATCTGATGATTGAAAACTAAAAAAAATTATTTAGGGGATTTTCAGCATTTTTATTTTTTTAGATTTATGATGAGAAATTTCTTGATGCTGAAAATTGGAAAAGGAATGTCATTTATGACAAATGTTCTATTGCTTTTAAAAAATAGTTTAACTTTCTAACATGCAATAATTTATAAGCATTCAATAAGTTTGCATTAGCTTCAGGAAAAAGAAATTTGATGCATTTGATGGGAAAAACATATATATGTTACCTGAAAGGATGACACAAGAATTAATGTTGCTGGATTGTTCTATCATTTCTGCTCCCTTCACAGTATGTGTTTCTCTGCACATAACTGTAGCAATCCGCCCGACACACTGCTTTTAATTTTTGTTATTTTGTCATGCAAAAGATTATCAGTTGGCATTTAAACTGTGGCTATTCAGACAGGTGATATTTTTATTTAAACTGAATTATAATTATAGGAAAAGAAAAAGTGGCACTTCTTTGTTTTGGCGGCCCCCGAGATTAAATCATAAATCAACCAAGATATCTCACCAAAATTGTATATTAGCACTGTGTTGAATTTTTCCTCTCTCTACATGTTCTTGTATTATTAATTTTGGCTCTACTGTAGAATTGGGTGCCCTTTCGATTGGCAAAAAATTTTGTTCAGTTTTGACAATGAAACCCCATTTTTGGTTACCATGAGATTTTTAACTTGGTTTTAGCTTCTTGATTTTTTTAAATCAATGTGCACATGGACAAAGTCAAGGCAATGTGCAATGACTAGTTTGTGCAATTCTCTGATGTTTTTTTAAGTGAAAATAGGTCGATGTGTACACGTACACGGAGTTTGTGAAATTCTTTGACTTCTTATTTTGATTTTGTGTAGCAGCGATCTTGAAGTTGTTCTTTCCTGGCATCAAAAAAGAATCGCCAAAAAACAAGGGGAACCCAATTGTAAACTTTTACCTTAATTTTATATGAGGTTTTCAAATCTGCATTGTTTGTTTAAAATATATTCATTCTTTTTTTGTGAATATGATGTTAACAATCTTTAGTTTACCAAGTAATGAGGTGGATGCCATATAATTTTTTCAAGAAAGAGGTCTTTTACCTGACAAATGAGTATGTGAAAATAGGCACAATGTTAAACTTTATGTTACCAATGAAACCATTTAGAGGCACAGTGTTAAAAAATTGCAAAAAGAAGGGCCTCCGTATTAGGAATTGGTTCAGCTGTTCCAGAATATCACTCATCTTTGCTATTAGATTTATGTATTCTTGAGCGGAAGAATGATGAATACGTCGGTGAAATGATGTAACAGATGTGTATAAAAATGCTGCAGTTGACTGGAACAATTAACATGTGATAAAATAAATGTAAGGATAATGCAATATGATAGTTAAAAAAAAGAGCTATCAGACTAAACATATTAGAAAATAAAATTTTAAGGTTTGTTTGTATATAAATCTTTGCAAAATTGCTACAAAAATTTGTGCATACCCTCTGTATTTTTTTAGCTTTGGAAAGGAGGGGATGGGGAATGATTGTCTAGCAATAGTGAAAGAGGTGCAAAGGGGTAAAAAATGGTCAAGAACCATTGATCTAGAATGACTGACTTGGTGGGAACCAGAGGCTAAGGCCGTAAAACATTATAGTTTATTCCGAGTTCTATTCCAGGTGGCTGAACAAGCTAGCTACATTTGTGTATAGTTTTCCTCATGAATGAGGTAAATGCAAGCCAATTTTCCTTTGGAAATCCACCAAGAAAGCATCCTTCCTCCTGAGTAGACCTGTATATAAATATATATGTCTTTTAAATAATGTCAGATATGGGATTAGTGTCTTTGCAAAAGATGGGAGGATTTGGATTATTTGAATTTCGGCAACTGCCCGAAGAATGGAAGAGCAAGCTCAGATGGAATTTATCTCTCTGTACTTTTAATTTTTAGAAATCATTAAATAATGCCTAAGATTTGTAAATGCAGATTTTTTGTGATGTTTCTTGATGATTAAATTCAGATGAACAATATTTATTTGTTGGTGTTATTTTTGATAGTTTAGGTAATTACAGTCTGTAAATAAAGAGGTTGTAATAATTACTTAAAAAAATGCATAAATTTTATACTGTGATTGCAAAATCACAATTTTTGTAACATGCATATAAATATACATTTTTCTTTTCATATTTTAGATTCAAAGCATTTAAAATCTGGTTGGAAGCACACTGTATTTATCCATCCATCGGTTCTTGAAGGTTGTATTCCTTACACTCCCTACATCATTATAAGAGGACAGACAAATGAGGCTCTTTGTGAACCATTATCATTGCAATGTATCAAAAAGAAAACTGAGATATTTTTCCCAAAATGTGATATGGGATTTAAACATGAAGAATCTGTGACTCTCCATCCTTACTATAAAAAAATTAAGCATGCTGACAGTATTGATGTTTCATTAGAACCATTGAACCTTCCAGTTAACCAAGAATTAACTAATCACATTTTAAGAATTCTGAGTAAGTGTACAATTTCTTTTTTTCAATCAAGAAAGATCTAGAGTTCTTTTAATTAGAATTTTCCCGATTATATTGTATAATGCTGCAGTAGCTAAGCCTTTCTGGTCCTGTAGCTGAATCTGAAATATTAAGTTACAAAACCTGTTTCGTATTTTGGCAAAAAAAAATTTCAATAATAAGAATATTATTTTTATGTAAAAATTCCTTACATTACTGTTCTTTATGAACAAAGGTGTGTGTGTATAAATCTTAAGTGTGTGTGTATAAATCTTGAAAATCTGAACAAAAAAGAAAATACTGTATTAAATCAAAATCGCTGAAACAACCTTGTATTTGGCGTACATTTACTAAAACACTCAATCGATTTTGAGGGCAGGTACAGGTCCCTTCTCATCAGGACAACAAAGAGGAGAGGAGAAAGGAATTTCTCTCCCTCATCAGGAGAAAGGAATTTCCTCCTTTCTAGATATTTTGTTCTCCTGATGAGGAGGGACCTGTACCTGCCCTCAAAATCGATTGAGTGTTTTAGTAAATGTACGCCAAATACAAGGTTGTTTCAGCGATTTTGATTGCCACATTGGCATGTTTCTCTTCTACTGTATTAAATATTTGAAGATTAAACGTACTTTCTCCATGTAACAAAATAAACTGTTAAAATGCAAATTAAAGAAATATACCGGTTGGCCATAATTAAACTAACAGTGCTTGCTCACAGTGTTCTGTAGCGCGATCTATTTGCGAGAATGATGCTACATTTTGTAGGAAGATTAAACAAGACGGGGGACGAAGGATTCCGCGAAAAAACAAATTAGTTCCAAAAGTCACCACTAGGGGAATATTTGGCCCTGTGTAATAGAAAATAGAGTGTTAACAAATGCAAATCAATACGGAAATTACCTTTTATTTTGCATTCAAATGAGGTTCAATGTGGCTGCCGTTGTTGTGGACCACATATTGCATTCTTTGCACAGTATGCATAACAGCAGAAAGTAACATGTCTGCAGGAATCTCCCTTACAGTCCGCGATATGTTATCCCTCAACGTAGCCAGGTCCTGGACCACTACTTGATAGACCTTGGACTTAAGGTAACCTCACAGCCAGAAGTCGCATGGGGTAAGATCAGGCGACCGAGGTGGCCATGCAGTTGGAAAGTAGTGGCTAATGACTCTTTCTGTTGTGAATTTCTGTCGTAGCATCTGTTGCACTCGTACAGCAACGTGTGGAGGGGCTCCATCTTGCATGAAAATGATTTCCCCCGGGCATTGTCTTTGCTGAAGTGCCGGAATGACAAAGCTGTTCAACATGTGGCGATATTTCTCTCCGGTAACAGAACAGGTTTCCGGTCCTGTTGGGGTAATGTTCTCATAGAAGAATGGACCTACGATAAATTCCGCTGTGAACCCACACCAAACAATTACCTTTGGTGAATGTAAGGGAATTGCTGTGACTGCATGTGGTGATTTGTCATCCCAAATTTTATGCTTTTTTAAAAGTGTTATCATATTGCACTTGAACTAAATCAGAAAATGTGCATAATAAAAGATAATTTTATTCCGTATTAATTTGCATTTGTTAACACTCTATTTTCTATTACATAGCGCCAAATATTCCCCTAGCGGTGACTTTTGGAACTAATTTGTTTTTCCGCGGAATCCTTCGTCCCCCGTCTTGTTTAATCTTCCTACAAAATGTGGTGTCATTCTAGCAAATAGATCGCGTTGCAGAACACTGTGAGCACTGTCAGTTTAATTATAGCCACCCGGTATAATCCTAAATACATACATGCATGCATGCATACGTACATACATACATACATACATACATACGCACGCACGCACGCACACACATGTATATGTATGAGATATAAGAAAATATGATAGCTGCTGTAAAAACCAATTGGCGACCTCAAAATTAACATTCTAAATTTGGTGCTCACCACCTGAATTCATCTCTCCTCCCGAATTTGAGATTTTTCTACATTATGTAACATTACTGAAAAGGGCAACCAAAACTAATATTGACCAATCATAGCTTGTCCTACTGTGGTATAAATACTCTGATGAGCTACACTGGTTATCATAACTTAAGGAAAAAATCACAAAAATCATGATTACTGAAAAAGTTGCATGTAGAATTTTATGAAACTTACCCACAATATACAACACATAACAAGGTATCAAATAACATAAAAAGGAATTACCAGACAATTATGGAGAATAGAAATAGCAGTAATATAGAAATTAGCACATGTATAAAATGAACAAATGGAAGGCATCAGTTTGCTATAGGAAAAGACCTTCAGTATGGAATCTAGAAGCAATACAGCACATACAGTGATGTGTGATGCTTTCAATTATGTGGTCTATCAGTTCCATAGGAAGCAATAACCATTGCTGTTGCAAAGCAGTTGTAAGTGCGGCAAGGGTCTGAGGGGGCGGATTGAGAGCAGCTAGATGTGTCACTAAAGCATCCCACGGTTCCCCTTGGAAAGACATGGAGATCTGTGCGTCCACCCAAACAGATGCCACCCCAACACAAACACTGCCTCTTCTGTATGCATCTATTTCACGGATGTTTGACAGATGATAACAGATTCCAGGTTCTCTCCATATCAAATAATGCCTACTTTCGCTCTCTAGACTAAACCTGGACTCATCCGTAAAGAGAACAGCCCTCCATTGATCAGGCGTCCGGTGGACATGTTGTCGTGCCCACTGCAAACGGCCCCTGGTCGCCTCGCATACAGACCATATTCATGAAGCCTTCTACGCACAGTTGATGTTGACACCAACTTTCTAGTGGCTGCAGCAAGGGAGCATCTAAGAAGAGTCAGAGTAGCAGTTCTATTCCTGCATGCACATAATGTCAAATATCAATCATTGCCGCTCATCGTAGTGTTGCCCATCCTTGGCTGAACCTCGTAGATGTCGAATCTTTGGTTTGAAATTGCCTCCAAAGTCTATGAACCACAGAAGGACTCGCATTTAGCTATCTGGACACTTCTGTTTGACTTTATTCTGCCTCTAGTCTCCCAATGGCTCTCCATTGTAGTTCTGCAGGCAAATAATGCCTGAAGGTCATTCTTACGAATTGGCTATCTCAGATTTCTGATGTCGCTATCACAGTGAAATATGTGGGCTTGCTCTCAAACGTGAACTTTTATGCTCCTCGCAGATGACGTATTTCGAGTGCAGTACCACTAATTTGTATATTGCAGTTTTACTCGGATACTCTTACTAGGCAGCATATTCAAATTTTACACGGTGTGGCTTATTTTTGAGGGAGTTATCGCAATTTTTGTGATTTTTCTTTAATTTATGATAACCAGTGTAATTACATGACTCCTTTCGTTCTTCCCAGAGTTTTTCCATTCAAAATTTATTGTGTACACCCCCATGTCCCAGAAGATGAGGAGAGGAAAAACTCTTAACAGCACATTTGTGAAAATCTGGATTATATACCGGATTATCATCTAAAGATGAATGTTTTTATTCTTTTTTTCCCGACTCTAGGTTTTACACTATGTGTCTTATTCCTTGAACCTTCTCTTTAGGAAGGATACAAGAAGTGATAGCACACACCCACTCTCCCCCTAGGTATACTCCTAACATCCCCCTAAACATTTTTCTTCTTTTTTGTTAGGAGATTCAACTATGATCATGAGACTGACTTGTGTTTTTCTATTTGCTTTACCAGTCACAATCTTCTGACCATAGTTTAGCACGATGTGCTACCAGACACACACACACACACACACACACAAATATTAAAACAAAATTTTTCTTTTTCTTTCTTCTTATTGTAGGGTAAAATTTAATTATAGTTTTTAAATATAAAAACAGTAAGAAGACTTTAACTTGATTATACAAGTTATTTTTCTTAATTTTCAGTCTTAATTTTGTATAATAATGTATTTTTATTGAGTAATATGAAACATTTTTAAAAGAAAAACTTTGACAATTGTACAATTCTAAAAACCAGTTACCTTGTTTAAGGAATGGAGGTTTTTGACCTATTGTACTTAAGCATCCTCCAATCACCAGCAAAATAGTACATTGATTTTGTTGGAGAGGACATGCCAAATTAATTATTAAAGTGTTAGTGTATTATTTAGTATTGCATTATATTATTATATTTTTATATTGAATTTTTGTTGTATTAAGTATGTGTATCCTCAATAAGAAGCTATTTAATTAATTGTAAAACTGAATATTTTATTTTACTAAATATGAAAATTATATTTTTCTGAATATGAAAATAACTTGAAATATGAATAATAACTTGAAAATTATAGTTTAAGATTTTACTGAATATGAAAGTATATGAAGCTTCATAATTCGCTATATACTATAATGGAAATGCGTTCATCAACAGAAATTTGTCAGATTTTTAGTGAATATTTGCTTTATAAAAAACATGTGGACATTTGCTTTGAAAGACTTTTAGTGAACTTTGAACATTTACCTCATGAAATTATTGTAGTTATCACATTTTACAAAAGTTTCATTCAACATGCAAAAAAGACATTGGAAATTTTTTCAAAAAGGGCTGAAGGACTTTTAAAACTATGTTTGTGGTAATTTTTGTCTGAATTTATTAGTTAGTTTATTTAGAAACTGTTATTGCAATAATTGTAAATTAGTTGTTTAAGTTTTACCTAATCCATGTATGAGGAAGTAATGAATAAGGATGGGGCACAGGCAAACCTAACGGCTATGTCCTTAATGCTTCTTCATATACTAAAATCTCTGTTGCTTTTCTAATCTTTTTCTGCCACCCTGCTGTCCCGACCTTTCTTTTGCAGGAGGGGATGTGTAAGATATAAGAAAATACAATAGCTGCTTTAAAAATTAATTGGCAACCTCAAAATTAACATTCTGAATTTGGTGCTCTCCCCCTAAATTCATGTGTTCTCCCGAATTCCAGATTTTTCTATATTATGTAATGCTACTGAAAAGGGCAGCCAAAACTAATACTAACCAATCATAGCTTGTCTCCGGAATCGCACCTTTTCTGGTATAAATACTCTGGCGAGCTAATTACATCAATTCAATTATTAGGCCAATCATTACGTATGCATCCCCCACTTGGGCAAATGCTAAAGAAAATGATATCAAGAAACTCCAAGTACTACAGAACAAGACACTTCATTTTATTACTAACTCTCCTTACTTCATCAGAAATCAGGCTCTACACTAAATCCTACTATAGATCCCATTAAAGATTTCCTCACTAGAATTAATGAACATTTTTCAGTAGAATTGCCTACAACAATCCAGTTAATTTTGTGGATATTATTACGTACGAAATTCTTGAGAAAGACGAGTTTTTCCATCCATTCGCTGCTCATTTCCTTCGCTCCGGCCACCAGGACAGCCAATGTGCAAGCAACTTTTCTATGTATGCATTACCTCTAGGTGACACTTTTGTCTTTCCAAATCAGTGAACCTTTAGAGACTCTCTCGTGAATCCATCTTATGGAACACAATTTTGTGAACACTTTTAAGTGTTCATTTTACCTACTTCACATTTATCTTTTACATTTTATTGCAATCTTAGTGTACTTTGCAACTATGTGTTTTACAACCGATACCACAAGCTGATTAGTCTAGCAGCCACTGATATACAACTGTCTGGAAGCCTCAATTTAATGTGTCCTGTTCTTACAAGAACGAAATTTTACTGTAAATAATGTACATATTTTCAATTTTGTGTATTTTGCATATTTCACACCCTTCTATAGTAATTGGCAAGCTCCCTTTCCACATCGCTTCTGATTTGTCAACAATGCTCTTGTGAGCAGCTTACTAGCTATCTGCTCTTCAATCAAGAAGCAAGGCATTTTATATTTCTCTTCTCTCCCCCCCATCTACGTCTCGTCTGGAGATTATCTCACTCCGGAAATGCCAAAAGCCAGGTTTTATTTTGGATCACTAATAGATGTGGTAAGAGCAGGAGGATAACATCCTTCTGAATGTCAGTATATAATAAAGTATCAAAGTGTGTGTGTGTAGTAATAGTAGTAGTAGTAGTAAAAAAAGTGTATTACTTTAGTGTGTCTAAAAATAAATTAGCTTAAATTGGGGTTGTAAAATAGATTTTCTTAGAAACAAGTATTTATATAGTTCCCCCCACCACTCCCCAGAATAAGTACTTTTTTCCCAAGAATAAAATATTTGGCTTACAAATTTAATGTCTTGTCTTTATAGTTTGAAAATTAGGTCACAGAAGTCTTCATGTACTACTCAGACTATAAATAAAATAATTTTAATGCAGTATATTCATTCATAGCAATTTTGCATCACAGTATAATGGGTGATATCGAGAAAATATCTTCTTGAGTATTTCAATAAAATTTTCTACCAGTTTGTGTTATTTCTATATTTTATTGTCATGGCTTCTAGAAAATATAATTTGAAATTCATAAATTTATTATTAGTTTGTTATTGGAGAAATTAAAGCTGTTAGTAATGCTGTTGAACTGAAATGGCTTATTTAAGGAATTTATCAGTCTTTGATGTGATAAAATATTTTGTGAAACATAACAGAATATAAATTAAACAAAGACTCGAGAAACCATCCATAATACTTTGTGAAACACAGTAGAGGGCTTTTAAAGTAATTGAAGATTGTGTGTCTGGTAATCTGAATCAAAATGTTACTAATGACATAGAATATTTCTTAATTGAAAGGCTCTTAATCCAGTATAGTGCACAATAACATAGGAATTCAGTACAGTAGATATAATGGTTGGGTGGTAAATTAAAAATTCTGTGTTGAAGAACAAATAAAAAAATCAACTTTCTTTTTCAAAATTTATGTAAAAATAGAAATTTGCACTAATTAGAATATAAAATTTGGAAACAATATATTCTTTAAAATAAGAGCTGAAATTACTAATATAAGATGAGTGAAGGAAAATTTGATGAAAGTAATAAATAATCTAGTTGTATGTATGCCAAAATGTTTAAACTATTTTTTTGAAAGTTAATAATAATCAGATGAAATATTAGAAAGATATTTTTATAGTACTTCATATATAATAGGATTTTTTTTTAAATTTTTTATTTAACAGTATAGTTAGTATCTGCAACATGAGTTTTCTGTCCAGAACAGAAATATTAATTTTTAAGTTCAGTATTTTATGTTTGGAGAAATTGGGGTAAAAAGAATTGTTCATGCTTGGGAGAAATGCTGATATACTTCAAGAGGGGATCATGTTTAGTTTCAATTTAATGCAGTTAAAGTTTTTTGATATCATTTTCAAAAATCAAATATGTGTGAGCTCTTTTGTGAAACACTATATATATTTCTGTTTTATTTGAAAAAATGTTATGTTAATGGTATAAAATATTATCTTTTATACCTGGAACATTTCTTGTTATGTACATTTTTTGGGGGGGGGTATGTGTGTGTGTAGCAATATAACACTTTTCTTTTTTTTGGTATCATCAAATAATTCATCAGTTGTAAAAAACACATTTTATTTTTAAATTTAGTGTACCTCCTAAAGAAGATTTTAATATAATTGGAATTTTCAATTAGATAATAATGTTATTTTAATATTTATATATTTTCAGGCAACAGATTTATCCACTGTGGAATGATGCGGCCTTTTGTATTATTTGATGTTACATATCATTGTACTGTTTTAAACATTTCATCGTCAAGTTTAGAGAAATGTTCAGAAACTGAAAAGTCCTATAATCAGTGTGATTTAAAGAATGAATCAAGGACATCAGACTTAAGTTTAAATGAAGCAAACTGTAGAACTTCATTGGTAACAGATCTTAAAAGGGCACAAAATGATTTAAATTTGTCTTTCACAACACGGATGTCATCCTTATCTATCAAAGATGATTCTGAAAATCATATTGAGCAAAGCGCAAGTCAAGACTTTTACAAAGTAACTTATAAAACTACACTGAATATTATTCAGTCTTCAAATTTAAGTGAGAGCAACAGTGGACCATTTTTCAGTGATGTTGCAGGAGTAAACCAACAGTTACATTCAATCAAAGAATTTTGTTTGAGGTTTTTTAGTAAAGTAAATTACAGTAAGTATTTTGAAATTCAAAACATATAATTATTATGTGCATTATGTAAAATATAGTACTTTGGATTTGCAATATTGTCTCAGAAAACATGTGTAGGCACAGTGAGTAAACTTTAAATAGTTTTGTTTATAATCAGTAAGGAAATTAAGAATCATGGTTTTTCTGTTAAATTATCAGTTAAATGATATTATATGAGACTCTTTCATGTAGCTGTATATGATTATAACGAAAGAAGTATAAGTTTGTATAATTTATAACAAATGTACCATGAAAGATACCACAATGAAACTAGAAGGGATATGTGCATGCATATGTAAAATATTTTCCCAGCATTCTATTGGGTTGGCAACTAAGTAATTGCGGATTTCACTCATAGATGGCTTCAGTTGAATTTTTAGGTTTGCAGACATAGTACAAATTTAAAACGCATTTTGTTATTTGATAGTTGGCAATTCAGCTGTGAATCAGTAAAAAATGTTTTTTTGATCGGTTGCGTAGTTTTCGTTTGGCGTTCCTTGAAAAATGGAAAATCAAAAAGAACATTTTCGTCATATTTTGCTATTTTATTTCCGCAAAGGGAAAAACACATCGCAAGCTCATAAAAAGTTATGTACTGTTTATGGTGACGAAGCCTTAAAAGAACGGCAGTGTCAAAATTGGTTTGCCAAATTTCTTTCTGGTGATTTTTCACTCAAAGATGAAAAATGCTCTGGTTGTCCAGTTGAAGTTGATGACGACCTAATGAAAGCAATAATCAATTCGGATTGTCACAGTACAACATGTGAGATTGCAGAGAAGCTTCATGTATCACATACATGCATTGAGAATCACTTAGAACAACATGGCTATGTTCAAAAACTCGATACATGGGTTCCTCACGAACTGAAAGAAACGCATTTAACGCAACGCATCAACAGCTGCGATTTGCTAAAGAAACACAATGAAAATGATCCATTTTTAAAACGACTGATAACTGGCGATGAAAAATGGGTTGTTTACAACAATATCAAGCGGAAAAGATCGTGGAGCAGGCCAGGTGAACCAACTCAAACAACATCAAAAGTTGATATTCATCAAAAGAAGGTTTTGTTATCAGTTTGGTGGGATTACAAAGGAATTGTCTACTTTGAACTCTTACCACCCAACCGAACGATCAATTCTAATGTCTACATTGAACAACTAACGAAATTAAACAATGCAGTTGAAGAAAAGCGGCCCGAATTGACAAATCGAAAAGGTGGTGATTTCCATCATGACAATGCAAGGCCACACACATCTTTGGTCACTCGGCAAAAATTATTGGAGCTCCGTTGGGATGTTTTGCCACATCCACCATATAGTCCTGACCTTGCACCATGTGATTACTTTTTGTTTCGATCTTTACACAACACCTTGAATGGTAAAAATTTCAATAATGATGATAATGTTAAATCGTACCCGATTCAGTTTTTTGCTAATAAAAACCAGAAGTTTTATGAACGTGGGATTATGATGCTGCCTGAAAGATGGCAAAAGTTCATTGATCAAAATGGGCAGTACATTACAGAATAAAGTTATTTAGTTCCATGAAAAAATTGTCTTTGATTTTCTAAAAAAAATCCGCAATTACTTAGTTGCCAACCCAATATATGGAGCTATAAACAGTTACTATATATCATGTGATTCAGTAATTAAAATGAGATAATTAAAATACAGAAGCCTTTTAATGGTTTAAATTTCAGTAAAATAAGACCCATTATTATAGTTCAACTCAAACTTGAATCAAACTTCAGATTAAAAACAGTCTATTTGTGTTTACAGTGTGATGAAAAATTAAGAAATGTGATGTGTAGAAGTGAAAAGTCCTAGATGATTATATGTATTTAAAAAGCAACTTTGTATAATGTATTTGCATTACGTTCTAACAAAATACAAGTGTAAGGCATGATAAAAAAATTTTAGCAAAGATTTCGTAGTTTATGTTACAAAAATAAAATATTACATTCTAATTAAATATTTTGCTTTTTATACAAAAAAGAGGAAATATGCACAATTGTGCATGAAACAAAACATTTTAAAATTTAAAGTTTTATCTACATTTGATTAGCATAGTAAATTGTATTTAAGCTTTTAACATTTGCTCATATTCATTTTTAGTAATGCAAATTTATTATTCTGTAATGTTTTAGTAAAGATACAGTTTTTGGTTTATCAATTTCAGTTCTCACAATTTTTTTTTCTTTTGGTGAATAGAAATAAAGCTCTGGTATCGTATAGGATTATTAAAACTGCTATGTTCATATGCATGATTTTATTTTTGCTCAAAGGAAAAATAATTTTCTCCGGAAACGAAAACGTCTGTGTGTTATGACATATTTACTTTTATGAAAGTTCATTGTCATGGTACTTTTTAAAAAAGCATTTTTAACCAAACCAGATATGTTTTAAATTTTTGAAAAAGCAAGTAAATTAAAACCACATAACATGCAAAGTGTGTTTTTGAAGAATGATAAGCATTAATGAGCAGTGGGTGGAACCTCTGACTCTCATTATTTCCAAGTATCTTAAAAGTTTGAGTGCTATGTGTATCAGTACAATTTAGTAACATGCTTCTAACAGTTGTACATTACATGCCTCCCCTCAAGTTGGCATATGTTCATGCAGATGCTTAGTATTATTTTGTAGAAAGCTATTCCATATTTCCCACACTTGTTGTAGTTGCACAAGTTGTAGTTCAACTGTAGTTCTTGCAGCACACTGTGTGGAAAAGATCTTTTCACTCTAGTCCCATAAATGCAGAATTACTCTGTGATTGTGCTGTTGAGTGCAATTAACACACTGCCAGTAGAATGTTTTGCCTGACTTAAATGATGTATGGTAGAGGAGATGTTACTGAAATCACACTTTTCCTTTTTTGATGCAACAAGGGTAGTAACATGGGATTAGTAATAATGTTGGTGTGTATCATGCTTATCAAATTGCCCTATTTCATTTTCTGTTTTTGAAGTGTTTTAACATTCTGTATTTGTGTTCTGCTGCCTTTTGTCCCATGTGTTTGAATTATTTTTGCTGCATTATTTTTACTGTGTTGTGTTTTATTGATATGGCAGTAAATGTGAATTTCAGCAAAACAGATTCCGAATATTTGCTGGGAAGCAATGAATTTGATACAGGTTTATCCAATTATGAAAATTACAATGAAATAATTGAAGTGCGTGATAAAGGCAGTTGAAAAATAATAAGTGATTCTTTTGTCGATGAATGGTAGGTTCCATTAAGTATGAAAGGTCACACCTTCTTCATCTTGCTTTTGATGAAAATAAAGAAAAGATTTTGATGAAAATGCACCTGCCTTGGAATATTTTAAAAGTTTTGTTTCACCAAAAGTTATGAAAAATTTATCCATGGAGACAGATGAAAACACATGTGTATTGCTCCATTGGAAAAGTTGTTATACAATTGAAAGTATATGGACTTTTTATTCAAATAAGCAAGAATGGGGATTATTCATTATCCTGCCAATCTGTTGTACTTTGAAGAAATTTTTTGAGTATTTTACTATTATCGAGACCACATTCAGGTAGATGTATATGTACATGTGTGCATATACATATACATACACATATACATACATTTCTGAATCTGATCCTGATAACAGAAAACTATATTTTTTTGTATGGTAGTTGAGAAGTATTTTTGTCAAAAAAAGTAAAAGAGGACATTTTAGTATGAAATTGCTTTACCTTTGTCTCTCTCACTGAATAGTTTTAGATATATAATTTTTCACTGCATATTGGCAAAAACATTTATGACATTTCTCACATTCCTGGAACTGTTTGCTTGACCAATGTTTGAAAGAGTAGTCACTTTTTTTTATTAATGAAATCTTAAAAAGTAATCATTGAAAACTGGTAGCTTTCTGCGCATCTTGCACAATTCTTCCTAACTAGAAATATTTATACAACAGAAAAACAATGCAACTAAACTGTGGCTGTATCAAAAGAACTTATATCAGTTTTGTTTTGTGAGAAAGAGGGACATGTTATTAATGAGATTTCAAAACAGACGTGTTGTGTATGTGCTTGCAGCAAATCTGTCAGCAAATTTTGTTGGAAAAACTGTATTTCACAAGGGCAGCCATAAGAAATATTATCTCAAACCAAAACATATTATAATCGACTCTGTAGACCAAGCATTGGATCCGTATAATTGTGCAAGTAAAAGCTATGCATGATTTTAAAAATTGGAGCTCTGTAATATTCATGGAATGTTTCTAACTGCCAGTACTGAGTACAATAATAGAAATGCACATGACAAGCTTTAGGCATTTGTTGATAATATCTTGGGAGATTTAAGAAGAAAGTGAAATAGATGCTGTGTATGCTATAATATAAATAAAATAACCAAGATTAACTATTTGTTTATGTAATGTACACTGGAATCTGTATGTAATGCCCAAAAATATTTAATTGCGTTCTGTCATCAGCTGGCAACACTTTTATCCAGTATTTTATCTTTACTACAAACTGATTTAAGAAAATATATAGTTTTTTTTTTTTTTTAACTAGGTATTTCTGGCTTTGAAGTGAGTCTTTCTCAATGATTTGATAAATTTTATAGCCTTCTGTTCCAACAGAGATCCACGTATAGACGTGGGGATAATAGTTTATGTAAGCAGAACTAAATTAGTAAAAAAAAAATTAATCGATATCATTTAGATTATCAGTTTCATTGTTTAGCTAATTTCATTGCTATTACTTATTTAATTTTCTCATTTCTTAATTTTTAAGTAGCTCTCTGATCTTTTTCTGTTCAATTAGAAAGCATTCTAAGAATTTTTGTGTTCTTTAACATGTTTGAAATTCTTGCTTTTTGGATAGCCTTCCTGTAAATCTTTTATATTTCATGTGCAAGATGTCTCCCTTTCTGTCACCAGCTGTTGGTTCCTCTTCCTTTATGTAATCCACAGCATAGTCAGACCATCCTAATGAGGTATAAATTTAGTTATACTAGAAAGTGCCAACAAAGTCAGCTCATAAACTGGGTTTATCTTTTTCTGTAGCATTGATTGATTTTATCTGTTAAATTTATCTTTGCTTGTAGCATTTAGATGGACAGTAAGTAATTAGCCAAATTATGAATGAAACCAGGTGTGCACATGATTACTCACATCTGTGTTAGTAAAATAATTGAAAATTTGCATCCATGTAATATGTAGATATGTTAGCTAAAAATAAGTATGCAGCTATTATTCAGTTTTATTTGAATAAGAATTGGCAAACTGTTGTCACTGTCCTGCTCATTTTACTTTTTTGTAATTTATTCTTTGTTTTTCTATGTTCTGAATTTTAAGGTAAAATGTGGGGAGCTTTAATATGTGTTGGTCCACAAGGAACTGGGAAAACTTTGGTAGCAAAAGCAGTTTGTAATGAGTTTAATGTTCATGTAGAAAAAATTGAGTGGTATGCTATTTATTCCAGGTAAGAATCAATATTTAATCAATTTTTTATTGCAAATATCTAAATTAAATTATTAATTGATTCCATCATTAATTTAATATTTTTTAAATCTTTGAAGAAATGTCTACTATCAAGATCTTTGTTTATTGAGAAAATAATAACAAGGAGAAAAGATTTACTTAAAATTACTTAAAAATTTACTGTTTAGCAGTAGTTGCTGAATTTGTTATTTAGCTGAAGTTGCTGAATAATTCGAGTATTCTTTTCTTTTCTTTTTTTTTTTTTGAAATTTATATTTGCTTTTTTATAAATAGTTTAAAATTTCTTTTGCAAGAGATGAGATAAATTTCATTAGTCATTTCATACAATTTATAACCCAATAAACCTTTTAAATTTCATTTGTTACAAGTAACTCATTTAATGAATGTTGATGAAGCCTTTTGTATTGCTGAGTTACTTTTATTTTCTTGATTTGATCTATATTTTTAGGGCATTTCTGGGAACTCCAGTATTTGAGAACATTTATTTAATCTTCCCATGCCCACTTTGATCTTTTAATTTTGTTATACTTTTTTTATTTTACTTAATTTTGGTAACTATTAAGTATTCAGTCCAAGGTATATCTTCTATTCTGGTAAACATTGGTAAGAACAAGGTCTATTCTAGAATTACAGATTCTTCTGAATTACTAATTATCCCAAAGTAATTAGTTTTTCAAAATTGTTATAAAATTGTTCAGTTCACTTTAATATTTGCTTGGTTTCTGCATTCATAAAAGATGTACTAAAATTTGTGACTACTTAAATATATTTTATTTTCATGATGGCAAATTGCTCATTTCAAAAAGTTAGTCACTTTAATACTTTAAAAAACAACTTTATGAAGGAGTAGCTCCAAAATAAATTAATTATAAGGAAGTTTTCTGATATTCTCATTGTTTTGAAAACTCTTCTGAATGTTTTAAACAACACAAGTTTCTTATGCTGTGTTTGTCGTGTTGTTGTAAAAAGCATTATTATGAAAGGCCATTTTGGAGAGAGCTGTTTTTTTTTTTAATTTTTAGTAGTATTAAAGATGAGGTTTAATATTTAAGAGATTATGTCCATTAATTTTTATAACATTTATCCCTGCATACATTTTTCTTTTCCAATGTCTACTTGTAGTGATTTGTATGAGAAATATATTTCTGAGTGTTTATGCCTGATGCACTAAACAATTTGTTTCTCCTGTCTTTAAAGCCAGTTATTAAATTCTCATGGCTTGTAAAAACTGTTTTTATTGCAATTGCTTTAACATTTTACTTCTGCTATGGTGAGCCTCTTAGCTATGCTTTGCGTTAAAAGTTTTTTTTTTTTTTTTTAAGTATTCATTGAAAACTTGTTTCTTTTCCTTTCAACAATAATTTGATCAAATTAGAATGGTATATGTATATGCAAATTTTGCTTAGATTAAAATATCTCAAAATATTAGAATTCTTGCAATCTGTAATATTCTCAAAGTAAATTGCTATAAATAATGCAATGCATTCCCCTGCATGTTTTGAATAGGTGATGGTTTTTTTTTTGGCAAATTTGGTGAGAGTTAAAAATGGCATCTGTGTATAAAAACATATCTTTTGCTGATGCTGCAGGCATTATGTCCCAAGTAATGTTGTCCGTCCATTCTTGATATATGCATTGATTTATGGTATAAGAAATAAAATATTGGCACTAACAGTCCAGCCGTCACAAAAGCAAACTTGGTTGGCAAGCTGCCAAAACACTTAGAATGATCCACAGGGATGTTAATTACATGCTGCTGGATAAAAGGCCACTTGAGGCTCCTTTCTTTGGCGGAAAGAGGAAATTTACTACAAAAGGAGGGGCAGTCTTGTATCATTGGGAGATCCTGTCATCACATGCTTTTTGCACCTTTGGTTCATATGAGCAGAAATTAAGATTTGGGTTGACTTAAAACCTGGAAACTAAGCATATAGAATTTTTTCCTCGTAATTTATGAATTTTTTTTATAAACAATGCATATTCTATTGTTTATTTTAAATAATAAGATCACCAAAAATTATGGAACTATATTTATTAGCAGAAGTATACTTTTTGCAGGTTAGAGGGGGAAAAAAATGGTCTTAATTTTCATGTTTGTTTGTGCAAGATATGTCCAGATCTTAGTTGATTTAATGTGACATTTGCCAGTATTGTAATCATAACATTTACCAATATTGTAACGTAACATTTGTCAGTATTATAATAATATTTTTCGTTCTTTTCTAAAATACATTTTGAGGTTTCTTCCCCAGCCATTACGAATAACAGCACACATAGAATTTAGTACAAAAATTAAAAAGAAATGTGGTAATTATTTATTAGAGTATAATATCTATAATTAATTAACTATAATAATCATGTATTATTATAT